>OZ012663.1:102205758-102332015 GCA_963942545.1 Oxycera nigricornis
TGCAGACTAAAATCTAAAATCGATTTTCAGTATATAATACACGTATATTTTATTAATTGTCTCTACTTTCCAAATAACATGGTATGTTAATGTCTAGGCTTAACGACTATATACCGTATGCGAAAGAGTAGTATCATGAAGATGTCGTTTAGGCTATGTACAAAAATTAGATAAAATTGTAGAAAAGTCAATATCACGACGACATAGGCTTGTCAAAAATATTTTGGCAATGGCATTAAAAGTCTTTCGATTGCGAACAGATCGTTTTCTATCGTTCTATATGTTTCAAATGCCGTGTAAGAGTTTCTTGACCCGTTAATATCAAAATAAATTTGATGAAATGAACTGAGAAACCAAAACTTCAAACCACATTCCGTTTGTTCTTTTGTACACCTTGCTTGGATCTTAACGTGTTGTATAGATTATATATGCTTGAGCCCGAATAAAGCTCATTGAAACAATATTGCATTGTAAAGATATTGAAAAGAATTGATGGGAAAATAGTAGGAAAAAAAACATAATAATACCTGAGCGTAATGAACAATTTATCGTACAGTTTCTTTTTCTAGCACATTGAGTTTATTAACTTATTTATTATTTACTTAATTGCGTCGAATCTTAACAAACATACCGCAGCAAAACGCTTTGAAATAAAAGTACAAATAATCATTCACCAAGCCACAATCACATTCATTACTTACTTATGGACAATAATCTTATAAATTTCAACATAAAAACTAATTAAAATACAAAAAAACGAAAGTGTTCACTTTCCAGTACACTTGTACGAGCAGCAAATAAACATAAAAGTGATTAAGTGCACAAGCAACAGTTTGTTCCAGTTTGGAGAGTATGTATAGTGTACAAGAATATGTTATTGTTCATAGTCATTATCGCACTGGTCATTAACATCACATAACATCACAATTTTTGATGTTGGTCGGCGCCGTTGTTGCTTGTACACTTAATCAACTGGGCGGCTCGGGCTAAACGTATGCTTGACCTCGAGATCGTGGCTCTTTGCCCTGCAGACGCTCGATGAACATACGCCAGCTGACAACAGTTTTGCTGGAATATAACCATACACTGGACGTCACGCCCACTAGCATTGAACACAAATATTTCACCATGTAGATTTGAAAAATTGGCCTAGGTTCGCCATTTGGATTAGGCAAAGGACATGGTATCGAGAACACCTTACACATGTCGCGATTCCATTGAATCATCCACTCGTCAAAACTGTAGTATTCGTAAAAGAGACAGCCTAGATAGCCAAGCGCCGGCAGGATGAATAGTCCGCTGAAAAAACCAATTCGTATCATCAACCTTTCCAGTTTGTCGGTCCTTTTTCCGTCGGTTTTCATCACGGTGCGTATTCGGAAAAGAGATACGAAGCCGGCCAGCAGGAATAGTGCTCCAACGGATAGGTAAATGCATAATGGCAGTAGTAGGAAGACGGCAAGCGAATGGGTATCCAGTTGACCCACGAAACACACACCGGATAGGATATCACCTGAAATATTGAAAGAGAAAAAAATTGGTTAGGACTATCTTCTAGTATTTTTTCTGCAGATTGATGAAAAGGACGCCGTGTGATTTTGAGAGCTTTTTTTACTTATCCTAGTATCGTAAATAGCTTGAAGCAATGTCTGCAAACAACTGCAAAAATTTGAAATGAATTTTTAGGACGAGAACTAGGTTAATTGAATCGATTTGTCGAACTTTTGTAATACTTCCTCAGGGAAGTTTGATGTACACTTAAATTTAGATAACTCTCTTACTACGTAATGTTATTCCAGATGAATCATAAACGATTTATTGTTAATATAAAATTGTTTTATTTGCAGGTTGGCAAAAAGTGTTTTGCTACAACAACCCGGTTTCAGTCCGCTAAAGGTTAGTGCATATTTTCATATAGTTTTGAATAATTATGATTTTTGAATTCGAAATATTGTTGGCTGATATGCAAAAATACATTTAATTATCACAAGTCCCTATTATTTAAATGTATATAATAACATGCATAACATCCACCGATTATCATCGGTCTTTCGCTACATGATTTAAGGATATGCATATGTAGCTTGTTCAACAAGAACGTGTATGCTGCGGTATGAAGAAAAATTCACTATATTAAATCTCGCTTGTTATGGATTAATAGCCATATTTTTTCGAAACAATATAAATAGACCTTTCATTTAACTCCATGGCTTATAATAATTAAACGAAATCTTTTGTCATAATTTCCGATTAAATTTTTAGCAAAAACTATGGTTAAGTTTGCCCACATTCGCCGTAAGATCCTTTACAGATTATTTTTCTGTCAGCTCAACCTTTTTAATAGGATTGATGTCCATTGACTGAGCGACTCATGCATAGAAATAATCCCATAAGCAATCTTCAGGCAGTAATGAGCGAATTCGTATTTTAAATTGTTATTTTTATTATTATTTTTATTATTATTTTTATTATTATTTTTATTATTATTTTCATTTCCTGTTTCGTAAAGAAACTCTACAGACTTCAATAATCCTTCTTTTCGTATAATTTCACCATTGCTTTTGCATCTAGGTTTCTGCTAAAGGTCACAAATGTTCTTAAGCTTTTCATAGAAAAATTGTTTAATAAACAAATATTTTGAGAATATTTCGTGGAATGTTTCAGCGCAAATTAATATCCTTTAATATAACCACTCATCCCTGAGTATGATATATAATCCCAGCCAAAATTTTCTGCGGTCCAAGTTGAACGCTTTTTTGTCGTTTCTCTGTTAAGAAGGAATCAACCATTGTTTTCCTGCAGCAGATGTATTTTACGGTACTAAGTTACCGGATTTCAATCTGCTTCCTTTTGCTGTAACTTCCCCTGAATTTGTTTCAGTGCGATGTTTAGATTTTTGGTTCACTGCTTGAACAACGAACTTATCATCAGCGGTCAAAAACGTTTTCAATGTTCCTATCTGTGACACTGTCTAAGTTTCTGGCGGATTTAAATTCATCCAGCCATCAATCCTTCGTAAAAAATACAGAAGACTTTGTATATTTTAGCAGAAGCATTTAGGCTACCTAAAATAAGTTCAATCTGATTTTTATAATTATGTTGCTGTTATCATCAGTGAATTGAATTGACTTGAATTCTCAAATACGCAACTAATTAAAATCGCAGGAGATAGGTAGAAGCGTACACGATCTTGTTGAATATAGCGAATGCAATATACGTAGCTAAAAATGGTTCAATTTAAACCAGGAGAAAGTTTTACTGAAAATGAACAGTGCAAGAGATTTTAGATTACACGAGTTGTCCTGATCACATAAATTTTTTTCGGCAACTAAAACTTTGAACGAGGGGTGATCCAAGAGTAATGATAATGATTATAAAAATAATGTTGATGGTTCCAAATTGATAATATTTTTAAAAACAATTCGTCACACGAGTTGATACATTGAGCTCATCTTTTGTTTGCTAAATATCATTAATATCCTTCGAAATAATTCTTTTGCTTGACCTTAAATGCGTCTACAGTAGCTAATCATTTCGCTATCGTCTTCAAATTTTCTGCTTATGCGCCTTTTGAAGCCGGTTAAGCTACATTCGAAAGATAGCGTGGGTGTTACAGCTGTTCGCAACATTCATCTCTAATGGTAGCGATTGCAAACTTCAGCTTTATGAGCGGTAAAGCAGGACTCTTGCTTGAAATTTGTTCCGCCACTATTCTCTAATAGCATCCTGAAATTTTCTAATTCGATCTGCGTAGAAAGAGCCTGTACTGGTACCTTTTTTTCAAACCAGTCATAGTTTTTTTTCAATGTTGAGAAGTGGAAATCTTCAAAAGATACCGATACAGCTCCTGCCTCTCAGCATGCCGGATTTCTACCGACTAAAACCACCTCCGTTTCCTTCAGTCACTCTCTCCATCAAAATTAGTAACTCTCCGTATTTAAAATTTTAGGACAGTACATTCCAGACGATAAGAATCGATATAAGGGATAGTACCAAATCTGTAAGTTTCAGTGTCCTTTTAGTTAGATTAATAGTTCAGACTATATGTTTATGAATTATGTCCTCTTGATTACAAGTTTGGTTTTGAGCATTTCATAAATGGATGCCATAGCTTTTCTCTCTCTCTCTCAGCTTATATATATATATATATAAATATATATATATATATATATATATATATATATATATATATACACTCTGTCACAAAAGTGTACATACACTTGGAAAATCATCGATATTTCCAAAACTACGAATATTAATAATTTAAAATATGCATTATTCCAAAGGTTTGGGCTCTTTAATAATTATTTCGCAACGAAATAATAACTTTTCTAAAAATTGATACCAGAAAATCAAAAAAACCTTGAAATTTATGCCACTAAAGTGTACATACAGCGAGTACATTTCCAGGAATAACGGGTCTCTAGCATCATTATTCCGATTCTGCGAAACATTTTAGTGGTTAGTCATTGCTATTGTTCCAGTTTGCATTGTGAGCTAGTGCCGTTACCATATATCGGTGAAATGGCTGTTCGAAGAGAGGTTTCGTTCGAAATACGAAATTTAGTGATAAAATTAAAGCAAGAGGATAAATCGCTGGGCGAAATAGCAAAAATAGTGACAAATGCCAGGCTACTGTACAAACAATAATAAAAAACTTTAATTTAACTGGCAGTTTGAAAAGTAAAGCTCCATCTGATCGTCCAAATATCTTGATAGACCGTGACGTCAGAGCAGTGTTAGGAAAAGTTAAGGAAAATCCGAAAATAAGTGCACCAAATATAAGCAAATGTATTGCAAATGAATTGGGAAAAGCAGTGCATCCAGAAACTATTTGTAGGACTTTGAGATCCGCATGATATCGGGGACGCGTGCCAAGGAAGAAACCATTTATTTTTGATGCAAACCGAACAAAACGATTGGAGTTCGCGAAAAAAAACAAGACAAGGACCACAGCTTTTGGAAAACAGTGTTTTTACGGACGAAAGTCGCTTCAACTTATTTGGATGTGATGGCCGTGTAAAAGTTTGACGAAAAGTAAATGCAGGGATGCAGAAAGAAAATCTTATTCCAACTGCTAAACATGGAGGCTGTAACGTAATGGTTTGGGGCAGAATGGCAGCAGCTGGTGTAGGAAATATTCATTTCATTGAAGGCATAATGGACCGTCACCAATTCCTGAACATATTGCGAGCTAACCTAAAACCATATTTTGAGCGCTTAGGACTCGGACCGACCTAGATATTCCAACAAGATAACGACCCAAAACACACTGCCTTGGTCGCTCGGGAGTGGTTCCTTTACAACGTCCCGAAACAGTTGCATTCTCCACCCCAATCACCTGATCTCAATCCCATTGAAAATCTTTGGGATCAACTTGAAAGAAGAGTTCGAAAATATAACGTCAGTAACAAGGAGATGTTAAAAAATGCGTTATCGGTGGCTTGAAGTGAAATTAGTCCAGATATAACAGAAAATATAATCCTTTCGATGCCTAGGAGATTGGAAACTGTTATAGTGGCCCAACTAGATATTAAATTTAACATTATCTATTAACAAATGGTACATTTTATCATTTTATTCGTCATTTTATCTGCTGTATGTACACTTTTGTGGCATTATTTTTTGTAATATCTTAAATTTCGGTTGAAATACTTACTAATTTTATAATTTTCTTTCGTAATATGTATATACAAGTAAGAATCATTAAAATAAACTAAACTTTAATACATTTTTTTATTCAGCTATGCATAATATGCAAGATATTGCGGGTGTATGTACACTTTTGTGACTGAGTGTATGTGTGTGTGTGTGTAAAAATAATATATATATATATAATTAAATATTATTTAATTATTTATATTTATTTACAAGGAAACGAAATTAATTTTTAGGATAAAATTTTTATTATAAACACCCGATTATCATTACTTTTGGATCATCCCTCAATTTTTTATTGTTTTGTTGCGAAAAATGTCTCAATTACCAGAAATTCTTTGTCATGGATGATAATACGAAAAATGAAGAATGGAAATTGAAAATATTCGATTATACAAAGTGTTACCCACGATATATATTTATATGTAATAAATCAATTGAGCGGAAAGATTGATGAGTTCTGAAGACAACAAATATCGTACTGTGATGATCAATTGCGAAATAGTATCAATTCAATGATATGGAATCCTTTAAAATTGATGCAAATTTAGATTTAACACAAACTTGGTGTTGGTGGTTTAGTGTAAGAATTCAAAATGAATTGTTACCTTTAAATTTGAATATATTGGATTTGATTTCATCTATTTTATATGAATCATACGCCATTTGGATTCGTCTGTGAAACGTACGCAAAAATAATGGAAGTTTTTATCAGCATTTAAATAAATTATCAAGATATGAAAAGCACTGCTTGTCCACCACTCATAAGGGAAATTACTATATTGCTTTATGACTAGTTGATTGAGTTCCACACGTAAATATGATAATATCCAATCGTATTTAATTGCAGCCTTAAGCGACAAACCAATTAATAATCATTTAATAGTCCTCTACATAAATGTATCATAGTATTGGTCGGCTTTGGTTAAATAAGCTTATTCACATAATCATCAAAAACGCGCAGTATGTTCGTATGATTAAATTAAAACGAAATACATTCTATAAAAATTGTGTAATTATGATAAATGCAGCTTACACTTTGGTATAGTAAATAATTGGGTTGATGAAATTCAACGAATAAATTTTTCAACCTCTTCAACGTAATTCAGCCACAATGCCAATCTGTACGAAAGCCGTGAAATATATTTAATTGATAAAATATTATTAATGCATTTGAACTGCTTTACAAGAGTCTTTCGCTCCATGACATTAACAACGAAGTTAATCCGCTTGGCAAATAAAATGTATGATAACTGATATCTAGTTGGGTTAATGTTTTGGAAGCCGAACGTTAAAATTTGATTGATTAGATTTTTATTCGATAATTATCGGAGATTTTTATTCGATAATTATCGAATAAAAATCCCTTCTAATAAGAGAATGTTGCGGGTCAATAACATTCATCTGTATGCATATTTGCGTGGTACTCTGTGTCAGTTTATTTTTATTATTTTATGCAAATATTACCACGTATGTGAATATCTTTTTTCCTAAAAGGCAACCCGCCTGTAGACCGTTATCTATAGATGTGTTTAAGCTATAAATAAAAAACAATCTACAATGATGGTTCCATCTATATCACATTTCACATTGAACCGAGTCAGCAAAAAAGCATGCTTGTGAAGTCGCTCTTCTTGACTCGTAAATTGAACGAAAGAAAAGAACTTTTTTTTCTTCTGCATTTACTGCAAAACTTTATGGCACAGCAGTATGGAAAACTTTTTCGAGTATCAATTTTTCCCTTGATTTCATTTCAATTGGAAGAGTTAAGGAGCACAATTTCGTGTTTAGTCACCAACTCCTATGGGATTATAGTTCTTCTCGACACTCTCAGCATAATTTATGGGTCATTGTAAGTAGGTGTGTCGGCTAAATTATAGCTTTGTTTATCTTGATCATTTTTAGATACGTTCATTGTAGTATTATAGCTATTATAGTATGTTCGAGTAATGTGTGTGTTGGTGGGTGGGTGTGTGTCTGCTGAAAATGTGTCTCCCGCGACATTAAATGAAAGTTGTCGCCATGTAATATTTATGGTAGTTTACTCGAAAGTTTTCGCACAAGGCGGGACTGAATCGTTGACTTTCATTGCAGAATTGCATTTTAATTTGATTTTGAAAAGTGATAGGTCATTTATCAAGGGGGCGTTATGAGGATGAGGGGAGTTATAAATACCGAAAAAGTTTGTCAGCTACATCGTCCAGATTTAGTGGTTGGCTTGTCAGGAATGTTGAAATATTCATATTGCCAACTAAATGGTTGGAAGATAAACGAACCAAATTTTGAAAAACGAATCTATTTTTGTGTGTACTGTTACGTATACTACACTATAATCACATTCAAATAAATCTGAATGAGCTACGAAAATCAAACTCCTCGCATACGTGTGGTTTTTTCAGTCGCACAAACAAATAAAACCGACAACAGAAAAGCAGTTCCTAAATCATAATCACATCGATTATTTACTTTTGAAACATGTATGTTTCCATACCTTCAAAGATAAGGTATTTTTTTGTTGATGAATGTCGCCTCTTCTATTTCTTTTTCTCTCCCTCTCTCATTTCTTTCAAAAGTTCTAATCACCTCCGAATATGTTTCACCTTGCTTCTTTACCGCCTTGGTAAAAAAAATCCAACAACAGTCGTTCGATAATGGTGTTTTTTCAACGGCTAAATACATTTTTTCGTATTTGCTGTTCAACTCACTATCGGTTGATTACTTAACGATGATAGCTCGATCTTTGTCGTGTAGATTTTCGTTGAAACTCAACCGTATTTATTAGATATGAAGTCGGCAATCTTTCTAATGTAATTTATTTCAAATTAAATATAGATATCGAAATTTGATTTCTCGTCGTTCATAAATCGATCAATTGTTTGACCGATCAAAGCAACTGCGGAAGCAATCAATGACGATGAAGATTTCTGAAAATGACTTTGTCGTTCATTGAATGGTAAGAATTTCGATTGGATTGATTAAGTTGTTGATCTTATTTTCGGCATCTTTTTAACCGTGCTGCGATAGATGTATTAATTCAAACGAAGATGAATAAATTATTCGAATAATATGCGATGAATTCATAAATAATCATTCTCGCTTCTACCGATTTGTGTATGAATGAGTTTTTAATGAAAATTATAAATCGAAAGTTTGAAGACGGTAGAATCTCAAAGACAATTTGTTTGTCTTGTTAAATTGAACATGTTGGAACTGGTTTTGGGAAATTAACATTTAACTTTTAATCCTCTTCGTGTGTCAACCTGATTATCGCCGCGCTCGTGTTGGTGTTCAGTCTTTCTCCTCGAATTGTATGTATTTCAAATATCCCCGGAAGAACTAATATCTATGAGAGGGATTTTATAATGTCGATGAAAAAGTTATCATCTTACCATTCAAGTAAGAAAAGGACTGGTCGTATGCTTATAACTAGAGTCAATGAATCGTTTATTCTTCCTTCGTACCCTTCCTTAGACAATTTAAATCAACTCAATACAGGCAAATGAGACTAGTCCTATACATACACCTGTGTGGATATTTTTTAACAATCTAATAAAATACAAGCCCAAGGAAATACAATTCATTGTACTATATATTATTGTTTGCTATCGTCATCTGAATAATCGTCTGATAAGTTTTTTTTTTCAAAATTCAGCCAAGTATGAATGCAATCAACATTCAAACGACCCAAGCCAAGTGGAATTTCTAATTCATGATAAAATTTAACCGCTGAGATGATAAACATTATGTCTCACGATTCATTGAACAATGAATTGTTCAGAATAAAACGACATTAAATTTAGTTTTATTCGCCTTTTTTTATTTTAACACTTCAACGTTTTATAAATTTAACTACATCTTACGTTGATGCTGATATTTTGTGTGAATACTAAAGGGTCTTGAAATGGAAACAAAGTAAAACGGTTAATGAATCTGCCTTCAATGCTGCACTTTAAATGAAAACAGTATAATTAGAACCATTACGTAATGGTCCTACATTAATTAAGTCCAGATGCACGATCTAATCGTGATATATTACACAGACGTGAAAAAGGCCTGAGGGGAGGAAGGCTCAGGCCAAGTTTCTTGGAATCTTAATGAGATTTTTGCATCATCAGCACTGATATAAAACACTATTTAAGCAAATGGTACTGAAGTCAAATCTTCAAGATCATCTGAAATAATTGACGATGTTGGGATGATGGGCATTTTAAGACGCAAGACAGATTTTCATGTGAGGAGGAGCAAATACAAGACGTCGACAAAAATATGACGGTCTGTTGCTCGTCAAGTGAGATGGAGTTCGGTAGGACTAAGTAAGTCGGCTGAAGAGAAAAAGAACATTAAGTTCAAGTGGCTGCTGAAGATATTTCATTTCGAAAATCATTTACCAGAAGCATTAGCACGCTGCGCTTGCTTGCAAGCAACTTAGCCTGCGCCCGTCCGTCTCGTCGCAATCGGACTTTGTTAACTGGAAAGTGTTCTTCCTAACAATAGACTTGCATCACCACTAGAACATCTTTCAGTTCATTCTGGCTGCTTGTCTTTTTCTTTGGGGAAGATTGCTCTAAGCCGCAAGATGAAATGCAGCCAGCAGCAGCCACTTAATTATCCAGAAGGCTCTGGCTTCAGGCTTTCAGCTCTATAAAATTTCATCGGTTCGTACGAGAAATAAATGCGTAGACTTGATGAGAAACAGATTACTTCCTCTTCGCCATCTAAGTATCTCGAGACGTGTTTTGGATGTGTATTTGCGTTGGTGATAAACATCAATAATTCGTCCCGCGCCGCTTTTCCGAAAGTTTTTTTGTTGTTATTGTTGCTATTTCTTATTTGGTTTTTGAAACTCACAAAGGTGGAAGCAACACATAAGATTGTTAACGAGCGAACCCCCTTCTTTTCTTGAGAACCTGACGAGATGTAAGGAGCTGTTAAATATATCTTTAGACCACATTCGGTGAATTCTAGATGTGATGTCCGCTGATTGAAGAGTTTCGTAGGAATGATGTGCTACGTGAAGATGAAAGCTAAAATAATGAGTTTATTGCGTTGAATTTGGCTGGAATTCAAAGACGCGGATATGATGAGGTTAACGATTGGAGGAAATTAAACTCAGATATAACTTGGGTGATTGATATGAATTTTATAAACAAACTCTAACAATAAAATTGCACGAATGATTGTACTAGTCGTTGGCTCATAAGTGCCATTTGATTGTTTTACATCCTTACATATTTCAAATTTAAATACTTCAAAATTTAATTAATAACTCGCGACGCAGGAATTTCTATTGAATTATATTATTTTGAAAATTGAAACAGACCAAAAAGTTTTCACTGCTCACAAAGAAATAGCTGAAGACTACTAAATTACGAGCTATCGACATGGTCATAAATCTTGTCCTTTTTGTACCATTGTTGGTGGTAGTCTTGAAAATGAATTCAACCATTAGTTAATCGATTTTCGTGATTTATTTCGATATCGCAATATTTTTCAATGTGTTCGATTATTTCTCAACTCTTTTCTCTACAAATTTAAATGTTAGAGACCATTCTTTCGAAATATTGAAAATTATGGAACGAAACGACTGTGTTCAGCTTCCCGAAAAAAACACTCATATTTCTCTTTTATTGTTATAATTCTTCTGGCCAGGATTTTCATTCAGTTTTATGGCTATTTCCGAGTTTTCCAAAGTTTTTCATTTCCGTTTTCTCTTATTGACTATAAAAGCCACCATCTTTGTTTGTTTGTTGTGTGCAAACTTTTTTTCCTCGGTTTCAAATGAAAACGATTTGCAGTTTTTGTTTGGAAAAAGTTTTGAATTTCTTTTTATTGATTTTCGTCTACGCAGTGAAGAAAGTTGAGCTTCCGTAGTAAGGAGAAAGTTGAGTTTTCCTAATTTTTGAGTTTTTAGCGATGGACCTTTTATAGATTTACAAGGCAATTGTTCAAATGAAAAGTCTGCAGTTTTTAATGCAATTCGATGCAATGCTGCAAATTTTGGGAGGTAAATTTCTTCCAAATTAATTTTCATTGGTTGGTTGTTTATCTAAATCCTTTTAATATTTCATAATTTAATCTTTTCAAAGTGCCACTGTAAATTTCACTATTTCGGCAAATAATCTTTATGCAAATTCTCTTTAAATATATGTGTTGCATTCCTTTGATCAAGATTCCACGCCTCAATCAAGAAACAAGCAATAAAATGAATTGAGAACCGCAAAAATTTAATTTCATTTGTATGCAAATTAGATTTTAAAGATTGGAAATAGCAGTAACTTCAATATAATCCGAATTCTAGCAATAAATGTTTATGATCTAAAGACATGCTAAAAATACAATTTTAAGATCTATGTATCTCAAAATGAAACTTTTCTACCCAGAAAACTTTTCCAACACCGATTTCGGATTTTAGATAATTTTTGGGCAATAGTGCACGTCTATACTTGATTGGTTTTATGTTCCAATTAATCCTGAATAGATATTTATGTAGTTTTTATGCGGGTCGCTTAGCAGATATTTTTGCAAAATGAATACAATCTTCTTAGATGGAGAGAAAAAGAGAGATCATAAATAAACCGCATCGATTCGAACTATACCAATAATACACCTACATTCTCTCGTTTGGAATTCAGGCTGGTGAAAATATATTTTCATGATGTGTTACACACGGCAAATAATTAAATTTCTAATTCGTGCCCCCAAAAGGAACTATTTGACCTTTTTCTTTCTTCACATGAACAAAGAATTGATTTTTCGTTTCGAATTCGAAATAATAATGATAGAAATAATTTAGACAAGGTAACTGGTTCGTAATCCTATTAGAAAGTGATTCTGATAAAATATTGTTAATATATTCGTCCAAGTTGTTATTAAAATTGTATTGAGAAACGGCTATCGATTTCTTCATGCATGAATGAGCAAATTGAAGGTGACTCTGGTTTTGCATAAGGAGTCGACATGGTTTGGGTATTGTCAGCACCTGAACTATTCTAGTTTCAATGCGACGAATGTTGAGGATGGATGCAGCATTGTATGCCGATACTTCCGCTTTAATCAAGCCTTGGGTGAAGCACGGAAATGATTGAAGTGATTATTTATGGCACACCAATATATTATTTGACTATGGTAACGGCGCAAAAGTATATTTTATTTCATTTTTCATTATTTCAAATCTCTATTAAATGCGTCTATTATTTCCACCCCTATCCAACTCGCAAGAGTATTAAAAACTATCTGATAATAACATTGAAAACTGCATCCTTCCATAGATAAGCTGGACACAATCATCCATACGCTAAACATAATTTAATTCCTGGCTGAATGCCGCACTAATAACAAGCGTACTTTTCGTTTCCCTATGCACATCCAACTTAAAATCCATAATCATCCCTTTTCAAATTGTTTGGTACAGTCTTAATGCTCCCTTGCTGATACAGTAAATCAGCATCCTATGAATCTGTCTATGTGTACGTTTGATTCTTGATTTTATTCTAAGGATGCATTAGAATAACGCTTCTAATGGAACGAGGAGAGGGTGTAAAGAATTCAGGAAATCGTCTAAGAGTGGATGAATGTGCGAATTTCCGACAGGCGTTTTGAAAAAAAAGAAACTCCCTTCGCTCAACAATATTCAAGCAAAGCTTGGTACTGGATTTGACGAAGCAATAAATCGAGTGAGGGACAACGGGAAGACGAATGAAAGCTGGATCAAGCAAGGGTATCATATACATATGGAACTATGTGCGGATGCATTTGCATCGTGAATAGTTGGGGGCACTGCATCATAGCTTCTAGCCTATTATTGAAAATCAGACTAGCCCCTCGCGGTCCGATTGAACCTAATTTCGAAAGTGAATCAAGCCTTTTTACTGAGTAAAAGCAGCAAGCACTTTCCGTACAGATAAGCGAATGGTATGGAGTAGTTTCCAATTCGAATTTTCAATTTACGGTTCGAAATGGAAAAGCTGATGCAGTTTTGAATTGGCTGTGCTTCGAAGCTATTTCGTCGACTGCATAAATTGAAAAGCAGAAATGGAGATTGTATGAAGGTTCGAATGGCTCTGTTGCATCCCTAGCACAATAATACAATTACAATGATGTTACAAATGAATTTAGAAATGCTGCAGTAGTGGCGACTATAGAAAATGGACCATTCATTCAGTATAATACGCCTCGTCGCTTTCACACTGTAATTTTGCAGCTTTCAATATGGTAAATTGCAGACATTTGATACTTGTTATCAAGGATGAGGACTTTTTTGCTGGTATTTGAATAGCTTAGCACTTCAGTATACGTTTAGATAAGCAAATATGTAATTTAGGTATATTTGCAGCTGATGGATTTCATGCAGATCCATATTTCATACCTAGATGATGTCTAAAATTTGTAATCATTACAATGGCGTGGAATCATAGCTGCTAAATTGAGAATGATCGACCACATATGGAAGGGAAATTCCATGAAATTCGGTGAAAGTCGTATCAATTTACTCAGCTATGCGTGAGTACCTGAAAGAATCAAAATCGGGATAATAATCTCGCAGCTAGGCGGTGAATCCTTGTGTTCCGTTGGTCAAGCAAATACGGTAACTCTAACATTAGCTCAAGGATATGGCCCGATTCGAGCGTTTGCGTCATCTACTATTAGAGAACGACGACTGATAAAAATACTCATTGCGAAATGAAAATGTTGAGATATGTACCAAAAACATTACTGCAGCAGACTCTTCCCCTCTGCATCTATAAACGTTAACATGCCATAATGTTAAGATATATATTTAGTAAAAAATAAAAATTCGTATTAAATTTTTCATTAAGATTCCATTTTTACAGTCAAGCCTTCCAGTTCTCTAAATCTCAGTTCAATCCACTCAGTTCAATCCATTGGAATAGTTATCCAGGTATTCAATTTGTCCATCATCTGCCGTTTTCAAGCGATTTATTATTGTTGAATTGTTGATGTGCTTCAACAATACCTTGGTGTGGGGATAAATTGAAGTTTTGTTCTGATGAAATGCGCTTAAAACTTTGGAAAGCAGTCATGTGTAATATGCGGTGGCAGATTTAATGCGTGTGTTTTGCAGCGCTCTATATGTGGTTAATGTATACGCTGGTAGCTGGAACCACTTTAAATATTTGATGAAAGAGATTTCATCCCCTTTTCAAACCTTGTACGATGCATACGTGCATCAAAAGCAGCGTGAAATGTGCTTTGTTTAATTGTTTTCATATTCACATAATTACTAGACTGTGAATAGGTGTTGATGAGAAGGATGAAGCTTAACGCCAACATGATTGTTTGTGCAAATCACAATTTTCACATCGTTTTTGCTTGTGAGTGGTGATTGTTTTTTGCAATTCTATTGAAAGTGGACGCATCAAATATAACTTACCGGGGAACTAAACAAAACCTAAACTGGTCGTATTCGACTTTGTCCAGCAATCATGTTTTTCTAGCTGCATGAATCCTTCCTGAATATTTAAAAAAATATTTTCAACAACAAAATACATGTCACATTTTAGCCATCACGCTTGGCTAAAATGTGGTGGTCCAAAAAAGAACATTCAGGTATCATATCCTACATCCTCTTCTAACTATCCTAAAATATGTTTCACGAAGCATTTCCGCTTTAAAAGGAAATCACGAACTAGTTTATAACGGAAAAGAGCTTCAATGGATTCGAAAGGACGAAGAAAAAAATCATCACTTCAAGCTGCAGCAGTCATGATTGCTCGTGCAAAAGCCGTAAGACCAACTCTTAGGTTTCGTGCATACATATGTGCATGAATATAAATTACATACCTTTAGCATTATCCTTTCAGAAAATGTGTGTACACAGTTTTGAATGGAAGGCAATATGTATGGAAGATGCTTATAGTATTGTATTGTAGCTGCATCCTGTGCACGAGCTAAATAGGATTTTCCTGTATTCATACTGTGAGACAGCATGCATACATATGTGAAGAGCATGAAAGAATTTGCATGGCTTGAAGGAATTTAGGGGGGATCAACAAAGCTTTTCGATTTCAAATGAATGTTTTTATCGAAAATGTTTGGTTCTTTATTGTAAAATATAAAATGACGAAGTAATGGGACTGAGAAGAGGGAATACCAGTCAGTCAATGAATGGATTGATTTTGCTTACAAAGTTTTTATCGGAATATACCGAGAAAATGTAGATATCCTTGCGGTCTATTCTAAAGCTTTTCGGATGATGCAAGATTTCTAGTCAATCTAGGCATGATATTTTGAATGAAAAATTGAAGGCTTAGATATTATCAACAATTTTCATAAGCTCGAAAATGGTGCACATAATTAAATTACCGAAATACTAAACTCGGGAGGCCTTCAGTATTATATTAGATAAACAACTTTCCTGGCAAAGCGTATGAAATAAATGACTATATTGAGTTCTCTGAAATTTTTCCCCTACAATTAACTATACGTAAAATGAACCCAAATCTTCGTTTATATTTGATGGTAATGAAATGGCACAAAAATCCATCCATATCAAAAATAAGTATATTTTAAAGTATTGTTATCTCTCATTTCTATTCAAATTTTGTTTCTAAATTCAAATTGAGCATTTGATTTCGAACGAGAAGACGCTGCAGATTTCCATTTAATTCCAAAAGTTAAATTTATGGCTCTCCTAACACACTTTAAAGTGTAGGTGACACGAATGAATGGCTTTCTATAAATATAAGTATGTATACCATGCTGAGAAAGATTGAAATTTACCACTGATAAATTTCATCCGATATCATAAATTTGATACTTTCCTCACGCCTTAAATGTGCTTCGCAGATTGTGGTGACATTCTCGACCCCCCATGTTGCTTCAGGTGTTATGGTGATTTCTATTTTATAAATCATCCATTAATTTTTGTCGAAAATTTGACACCTAAGATAAATTGGGAGTGTATAAACGTTAATTTGAGTGGGCGGCAGTTCTATCTAAAAATGAGAATATTTTTAGGTTTGAGGCAATTTCAATCCAATTTTCCGATGCAAGTATGCCCGAAATCACATGCGGAAAAGGGGTACACAAACAAACTTTGATGAGGCTGTTTTTTTAATGCATCATCGGCTATAAATTATGTACCACGAAGATATCACAATAAACACATGCATTAAGTCTTCTTCTGTCGCCGTCTTATTTGACACATATATCGGTTAATCATCTAAACCTAGATGCTGGATACTATCCGTTTGGTTCGTAATATAAAAACAACTAAGACTGAATTTCAGCTTGATCGTATTTATCTTGATTGCGGAATCAGCGAACAGTTCAATTTATTACCAACGATAAACTAGTTCGTTAAACTCTTTGAACAAATTTAACGATGGCATCAAATGTAAATTAACTTATTCTTCCTACTTCCTTTGGAAAAGAACGATTTGAGTGGAAGTTTTGTTAGTTTGGTGTGAGAAGATACAAGACAGTTAAATGCATCTGGAATAAGATAGCGCTGACTATCTATTGATAGATATTATGAAGATGTGTGTGGGTTTCGATGGGGGAGGGACATTGGTATTTTTTGGATTTGGGAGAAATTTGGGGTATAGCAAGAAAATTTACTACATGTATAATGCAGCTAAACGGCTTACAAGCCATGTTGACTTCAAGTTCCCATGAGTAGCAGCAAGTTACAATCGAAGGAGTGAGTGTTAGCGACTCGTTTTCGATTGAAATCCAAAGATGCCAATAAAAACGTCTACGGAACTTGAAGCAGTACTCAGCCACATGGCGGCTGCAAGAAACATTGCAAATCAGGTAACAAACTGCTGCAAACCATTTATGTTCTTATATCCATTGCGTCGCAATTGCCTAGGCTTGCAGACATCAGCCCTGTCCCAAGAGAAATAACGCACAAATTCATCTTTCGGGATTTTTACACGATCGCTTTGTCTTGCCATTATTTATGGTCTGGCATTGTTTGTGGAAAATCCAAAGGGACTTGTGGATATTTTCAGTCCTTTTTCGTTAATCCTACCACCGGCCGAGGGGATCATAACACCTGCGCTTCTTAAAAGTGCTCTTTCAATGCGTATAGTACTATTGAATACGACCCTGTCGAAAATTACGGCCGGTGATCAAGTAAGGACGACCCTCATCGATAAGCGAAACGACAATGAATTCCAAGAAGATTTAATAGGGCATTTGTGTTGGACCCGTCGATGGCATGCTGGGCCATTGAAGCTGAAAACTAAGTGGAAAAGAGATGAGAATAAAAGATTAACACGACGGGTTTCCAAGCCGGGTCTGTTAATTGTTCAGGATCTTCAAACAAGGGTTTCTAATTTTTGTTGGTGAAATTATGAGGCTTCACGATACGTCTGGCTAGAAAAAATTGTTTGAAAATATTGTCAATGGATAAGAAATGAATTTTTCAAGTAGAAGTAATTCAATATACGACCATGTTGCGACCGGATGGCGTTAATTGCATTCTTTCGGGATCTTATCATGTGGCGATAGTTTTTAAGGTTTCGAGCAGATTCTCAAAAAAGTGAAGAATATGGAGTCGTTGAAACAATTATGTATAAGAAGATTATCTTTAATAATGATATTGAGCATCTTACATTCTAGTCGCCATTTTGACGCAAATCAATAGAATGCTTATTGTGAGAAAATCACTAGCTTCGAACTTTAAATGGAAGACTTTGTTAAAAATTTCCTTGTCATTTTGGGTTGTTTTTACATTTTTCTGTGTAATCTTATTGTCACCGTTCAAGAATGGGTGCAGATTTCAGTTCAAAAATCTGCAAGTAAGTTCACCACACCGTTTGAGTCCCCAAAACATTAGTCATTTGTACGCCTCTTAGATGTTGGGGAGCTTAAAGACTTTTCGGCAGCTAAGACTACATTTGTTCATCTCAAACTGAGTTGCAATAAATTTCGGTATTGATGGCAACTGAGAATGGCAAAAGGTGGAGAACATAAACACTATTCATCGCCACTGCATTCAAAAGCCTTGACGAATTCCCGTGACTAGTTCTATATCTCGTGATGTTGCTGGTATCTTGTGAATTTGATCTTTTGCTAGTTGAACGTTGGGTGTAGATTTGCAAGAGAGTTGTTGGTTGGGCGTTAGCAACAAAGCAAAGAATAAATATATGTATGTTCGCTGCAAGATATTTCTAATTAGGCTGCAATGTTCAGTACCGAAGTCAATAGAATTGAATTTCAACCAAACAGGATGTTGGTATTCATTTGCTATCGTCCATTTAAAAAGACGCTTCAATTTGAGTGGATCGTTTGTTCATTTACGGTAACACTTTTCCAGCCCTCCTTCGTTTATTCGATCATCTAATCGCGTTGCAAGCGTTCGTTCACCTTAAACCACTTTGAATACAAAAGAGGTTTTTCTTTCGAGTCCAAGGTTATCACCGATACCGCGGAGCCAGAGTCAGCTAGCCAGCCATTTTGAGCCCCTTGTGGTACACAATGCGATGCATAACCCTCATACCAATTGCGTCTCTCTCTCCTTGGATCCAGGCGGTATGGAATAGATAGACTGGCTGAAAGATCTGTGCGGGTTTAGCTGTTGATGATGCTTTTGCCGCTTGGCCGTTGCGTTACCAATGGATTACATGCTTCTCATCATTTTTACAAGAGAGTTGAAGACAAGTGTCCATTTTCTTGTCGGTTTGTTATCTTCGAGCCCTAGAACTTTTATTGTTTGTGTCGGGGGCTTGGTCGAGCTGTAATCGTACCGCGATGGTCAATTCAACTTGCGAATTCTTGTTTTCTTGATCTTCTTGGTGATTCGTATGTTGCTTGACGGCCTTTTCGATAGGTTTAATTCGAAAATCCGGTCTCAGGTGGTGGTTGGGGCTGTTGGATACAATAGGCTTGGAGAATTGAAGGAAACACGCACATAATGTGCAATAACAAAGTCGAAGATACAATTTTGGAGATTTTTTTTTCAAGGAGACCACCTATTTCCCTCCATATGTTTTGTTTGATGCTCTTAGACAAAGTTTTTGGTAGTCAGTTGTTGCTAGAGCTTCAGAAATGGCTGAGATTCTTGAAAATAGTACGAAAAGTATAGTGGAACAAAATGGATATACACTTGATGCCATCAACTGTTCTTGCCATAATTTCTTGATATCATTGCAATTTTCCAGAATCAAGACCGTGCACATACATACATACATGACGTTAAGAATGGCATCTAGAACCCATCTTGCCGGGAAATTTCTTTATCTACTATATAATCTTTGTCAGGCAATGCTCAAGCAAAAATTACATAGAATAATGCTAGACTACCAACCGATAGTTTGCGCTTCAGGCTCAAGCCTATAGTAACTTGTTGTCTAGTTATCATGTCTTATTTTCAATAGCTATCCCGTTAATTTAATAGCTGGATAATGTTAGACATCGTGAAATATCAACACTTATTCGTATTGCAAAAAAAACGAAAGGAGGCTTCATGTGATCAAAAAATAGTTTTGTAGTTAACTTCATCCTAGAAAGATAGCATTTTTGGGGAGTGCAGACTTAATTGATATCTGATTAAATAACATTCACTACCTAGATCAGCCTAAAACTAAAAACTGTTTACGATGTGAAATGGCCCCCGACAACAGGTGTGTGAAAAGATGTCCTCTTCAAAATCAACTTGTCGCTATCCTGCTTAAAATTTAATTTGAAATTCTAATGATTCGTCATGTTCAAGTGTCGTTTTTCATCAAGTTTCCATTAATTTTATACTTGACGCGTTGTAATTGAAGGAATCTTTTAATAACTTCCAAATGGTCTCATAATTAATGCAACTGAATTGCATTTATGCATTTATGTATGCATATTGTTCAAACTGTAATATATATATCCCTCTTACAATTCAAGAGTCCACAAAAATTCCAAAATGAAAATTCCAGCGAGAAGCATTAATAATCGGGTCTAATTAAAATGCATAAAATCAGTTGGAAACTTTCTGATTTTCCACTGTTGCTACCACAGTCCTCGGTACTCTTTCTTCATTATCACCATCATCGTCTTGCAACAGTAAATAAAACTCGACGAACATCCGACGTAACTAGTAGCAGAGTGGCAGAGTTCTAGCAGTTCTTTTTCAATAATTTTATGGATTGAATTCATTTCTTTTTGTCTCATTATTTTCATCCTTTTTGAGTATACCTAGTCGACTCCTAAGCTGCTACCATTTATTTCCAGTCGGTAAGTTGACAATGCCATTGGAGGAGTGGAATTCGGATTGTTGATTCACAATTTCAATGAAATGATTGTTGATTCGCAAGAATTTCTGAACGCCAGTTAATAGAAGTTTCATATCTTTCGTCTGGGTAAGATATAAATTATTTATGAGAACGAATAGAGAGAAATCTCAATGGATTTTGTTGTTGTATGAAATGATTTTATTTCAATCAATTTGGAATCAACCATTACGGTGTTGAGTTAAGCGATGCGACAAAAAAAGTAGAGTTGGCGACATTTTTCTTGATTTTTTTTTGAATGAAAAGTGATACTATTTCATAAAATGTTGATGAAAAATAACTACGCTTTATTTTTTGATTGAATTCAATGAATCAAACGAGTGAACTTCATCATCAATTGAGTTTTGTATAAATATAATTTGAGCAACATCCTAAAATAAATTGAATTCAGCTAAGTCCATCCTTTCATTCCTCTTCTTCCTTTATTATGGCGGTTGTCTATGAGAAAACGAGACTAATCAGCAGACAACTGTAGAAAAAAAATCACACTACTCGACCACAAAAGTAACGTGTGATTAATTATCTCCAGAATCGATTAGATACAATATCTGGAATCTATAGATACGTGCATCTAAATTTGGGGTGCAGACTAACGTGTATAAGTTATGACCTTTTGCAAATGAATTCCTAACGGGTTTTTCTAAGATAAAATATTATTCTTGTTTGAAAGAACCCGCCCGTAACGATGAAGTAGCCAATTTAATGGACATTGGTCGAGTTCGGCTAAATCAGATATATAAATACGAACAATGCAATCATTGAGATTTTGGCTTGCTTTGTAGATTTCAACGATTCAACAAGATTATGATACCTGATTGATGATACTGATGTATTTATATGTGATGTTTGCATTTGAAATTTCCGTATATCCCCCCCCCCTCATGATTGGTAATTATTATCCTTCTCAATAGAATGCGCAATCAATGGTTAATGAGTTGAACTGACTTACAGAACTGGCGAAGCAAGTAAGAAAATAATTTGATTGTAAAAGAAAAATTGTAGAAAGGTCATTGCGAGCACGAGAATCTTTTTTCCGGTGAGACAATTTAATTTCGTTTATCCAGAATCGTGCTTAGCCAGTCAAAGGTTGTAAGCATAGCTTAAGGGTTTTTTTAATGAACTAGCAATCGGCTAGATAGAAAGTATGCACGGAAAAGCTGAAGAATTTCTGATGTGGGCATGATGGACGATGATGAAATTAAGATAAAAACGTGTAGTATTGATGCACAAATCAGGTAACTGAACTCTCAATTTCTTTGATAAATTGTTCTTTGGGAAAGTAACGTTTCAGTCTTAATCCACACAACAGTCTACGTAAGATTATGATTAATTGATCAACATGGCGAATTTCTTGGAGGTTCTCAACTGATGCAGATTGAAATATTACGCGACAGATAATTTTTTTTGAGCTGGCATTAATAATTTCAGAACATTATTTATTATCTTTGTGGGCGAAACGTTCGATGATGAGATTTTTAGAGAAAATGGTGCGTCATTAAATATTTTTTTCCGATTTGCAATCAAATCTACTGTTTCTGTTACAACATGATTTGGTACATTAAGAATTCTTTTGTGCTGCAAACATGTCCCACAACCATTAGCTATTCCAAACATGATTTATTCATGGTGGTTTTTCTAGCTTAACCAACCGACGGTTTACGCCAGCCTTCTGATAATATAACCGATGTAGAACGCAACGTTCAATATTGATAACAGCTGCTCTCAATTTTCGCGGCGTTGCATATGTACAATGTTTAACTATGGCATGTGCATATTTTCTGCACACGGTGCACACCACTTTTTGTCGGGAGTGTAATGGGAGCATCCTTTTGATGAATGAAAGTCGGTGCCTCTGTGTTCAACCACAAATTATCTCACACAGCATAGCACAGCACCAGTGTAGGCGCTTTTACCCGGATTGTCATTAATTATCGACATGATACCGGGACACGTTTTATTCATAAACTTCAAGAAAGTTAGTCAGGATTTGAATAATCTCATGATTTAGTAACATGTATATATAAGAAGGTTGGTGACTTGATACGTTTTTCGGGAAGTATACGAGATTTGTTGGGTTAACTTCTTGAATATTGTGTCGAATTTTAAGTTTGTTGTCTCTCCATATCCTTAGCGGCTTGGTTCATCGTAAGATGCATCGAGGAAATATGTCACTGCTTGTTTCACACCTATATATTCTCACTATTCCTCGAATGGCTGTGATGTGTGATCGAAATTAAATTTTCAAATGATTGCATCACATGTGGTTTCGGTAGTTGTTGCACAGGCGATTCAGCAGGCATGCAATATTAATGCAAGCACACAGAAGGATCATCCATATATGCATGCTTTGCCCTATAAGACTGTACCATGTTGCTGAAGTAGAAGTGTTTCCGTAAGTCGGAAACGAAGCACTTAAGTGCACTCTACGTTATTTAAAAGAAGCGTCTTGCACATATGTTGTTAGGTGTGCCTTAGTTTGCTATGTAAACGCTATATACATATGTATATGCCATTCACTCTTACACGGACGAATAACATGCTTATACATTTTACGATGAAACTCTAAATTGTGCCAATTTGCCTCTTGAGGACTCGACAAAGTGGTGACTTCTCTGTTCGTTGGTAGAGGCTCACTGTACATATTCAAGATGACGTATATATGAAAAAACTGAAGTGCTTAGAATGTAGATAAAAGATTGCTGAATACGTTTGTATACATAATGTGGGTTAGGTCGAGTTTATTTACAATTTTCCTTTTCCATTCGAGTGCTTCAATACTGTGTCAATATACTATTGGCAATATTTATTGAACACAGCTGGTTTTTCTTTTCGTAGCGTGGATAAACAGGAGACGAAAAGAATGAAAAATTTGGTTCTTCAGTCTTTAAAGAAGGTTTCACCCATTATGTTTGAGTTATCGGTTGACATTTTGTGTACTTTTTTTTTGAAATGTTTACCATTTGAGGTGAATTGAAGGACGAACGAGTCAGAAAAAAAGGATGTCGATAAGTACTTTAATGTCTGCCAATCTACTGATTCTCGTTGTGAGTATATTTTTAATATGAATAATACATAAATGATGTATTGGGCGAAATGGCATCACTTTTACACCGAGATGATCCACTTAGAGCCCAGTAGGACCATTGTGAAAATCTAAGCTTTGGATTCTGAGAACCAACTTCATTCTCGTATGAAGCTGGTTATGGTATTAACACTTATGCTGGATATCTCGCTGAGATCTTCCAAAAAAATTAGAGTCTGGAGTTCGCATCCGTTCTCTGAAAATGCTGGGTAGCCACACAGGAAATTCTGAACTCTTCCCATCTTCCGGACTGCAACTGCGACAGAAGTCGTTGTAAGGAACATTCAGACGTTCTGCGTGTCTGATTTAAAATCTGAGGGTCTGAATCGCATAAACACCATAGCTCATAAGAAAACCTGTGTATCCCTTTTATTCCTAATGAAATTGCACAAACGAATTCCTGTCTAATTAACTAGTCAACAGTGGATAAAAAGTATTCACGCCCTACCTTTCGTGCCAGCACGTCCCAAATGATAATTGAAATGTAAAACGACGAAAGTACTAATAAGCACCCATTCAATGTTCACTCAATTGCAACAGGATGGCACTCCTTGGTTCGTATATATGATCCACCTATTCATTCTGAACGAATCAAACACAAGAGTCACGTTATTCACCAGAAATATGACTGCTACTAATTACAAATAGAATCATTGAAGATTTGCACATGTGAAATTATGCATAGGTGGTGCACAGGAACTCACATATAAAGCTTCGCGTATCGCCATAAACACTTGAGCAAAATCCGTCTGAAGATGTTCATTTGATTGCTCGTAAAACACCGAGCGATACGTTCTCAACTCATTGAACATTCAAATCGTCTTCCAGGTTGTCGGATAGCGGTTTCAATTGCTTCTTACATGGACTTAAGGGTGGGAATCATTGTGATGTGTTTGATGATATGGGAATGCTTTGAACAAGCTGGATCTTCAGTTGAAAACTTTAACTTAAAATCTCAAGAAAAAACATTCTTACAAAATAATTGGATTGGGATATTTTTCGCAACAGATTGAGTCAATTCAGCTAAATATCTTTTATTTTTTTAGAATTCGAAATGTGAAAATCCCCCTTGAAAAACCATTAACCCACTTGAACACGTATCTGCTGTTCTGTATCTAGTGGTTTCAATGATGGTCTCGCATCATAGACTTTTCCTCGCCGAACATGTTTGTTGGCTGAATGCTTTTTCCTCGCTTGTGACACGCACGCACACACACACGTTTTATCGTTTCTACCTTCAAAACAACCACAAAATAATGTTTGAAGCAAATAATCGTAAAGAAAACCATCATCTCTTCATCAAACACGATATGTCTAGCAATAAGACGTTCACGTCAGTTGAATTGAGTCTTATAATTATAATTATAATTTCTTTTAGAAATCGTTCTGGCACTCAGATTTTTTATTTTGTTATAGTCTCCAATTGGTCGATAGTAACGGTTTGGCTACTAAATTTCTAGAATGTGTTCATAAAGTTCTATCTGAAATGTGGAGATGAAAGAAATATTTCCACATAATTTTTCGTCAAAATTTCTTGGCCTATGCTCTTGGGAATGGTTTTTCGAAATAGTATGCTGATATAAATAGCGTGGAATCGATTCTGTTTCATATGCCAATTTTTTTTTGTGGGGAAAATTTCCCGAGAATATTGAATTATTCGCATAATTCTATACCCACAACATGATGTATTTGACGAAATATATACAGGGAGGATGCAAATACAAAAGAGAACTGAACATTCTAATGAAACGTGACAACTTAATTGTGATATAAAAGCGACTTAATGCTATGTAACTATGCTTAGTACTCCATTTGTGGAGATTAGTTGCAGCCTTCACGAGGAAAATACAGCATTTGAAGTAAATTTGTCCTCTAAAATTTACCGCTGAAGGAGAACTTATTGTACAATAGTCATTCTTTCCAAAAAAAATTAGAAGACCTAGGAAACAACATTAAGCATACTCTCGCCTGACTGTTGTTGGTTTTTTATTTCTTTTCTCATAAACTTCAGTCTAGTCAAGCTATCTTTTGGCTACACTCGTCAATGTTGTGGTATCAACCAGCTTGCGGTTCAGTACGCGCTGTGCAAGTAAACCATTATAATATTCGGCAATAATCAAAAGAAACACGACAGATAGCTCTGACGAAATTTTATGATCCATCATCTTCATACGCATTAGGGGGTGAAAATGTTTCTGTTGGCAAGACAAACTTCGTCTAGAGCGGCCAAACAGTTCATCGCAAGCAACGACAAATATCATCAGCGATAACTTGGTGTGTTAGTGTGCTAAATGTGATAAAATTAAATTGCCAATAAAATTGTATTAAAGTTTAGTGCCGTTGGATTATATCCAGATAGAGAGAGTCATAGTCTGCGATGCCAATCATATTACCACCCGGTTATCGTCCGTAATGTGGCGAAGAGCTTTAATATAGTATGTATTTTCGTTACTCTTCGAATATTTTGAGTCCTGGTCCTTAGTGTTCGTTCGAATGGCATCATGTTTGAAAAGTTGAATGTACGTTGAAATATCTGGTAACGACCATGCTGCCATGGCTGTTGCTACACTGATGGACTGACTAATGAGCGGACGAATGGATATATATGAGTTCGTTGGGGATTATAAGCGGATTCCCTGTGGAGGTGGAGTGGTGATTAGGTTCTTCTCGATGGTATTCCCGATGAGAGGCGATATTTTCATGATGCGGGAGTGAATTTGATGCAGTTGCAGCATTTTGATATTTGCTCTAATGATGAACCCTTCAGGGATTTACGCAGTAATAACCGGAACATTGATTAAGAAAAGACCCGTATTAACATGTCAGTTTATTAAAAAGCATTTCCTCTGGTATTTATTCTTTGCATTATGTTCTGAAAGGCATAAGTGTTTTAATAAACGTCCTGTATTGTTGCAGAAGTCGACAAAGCCATGTAACATTCGGGAAAAACGGTCAACTAACAACTGAACGGAAACCAACCCTCTTAACTAAAATTGGAGACATCAACTCTTTAGAATGATATATATACTTATGTTTACCTCCAACATGGATAATCTGTGACATTAACGAAACTGTGACTAGCCAGAAGACAGCTCACTCAAAATTACACTATTTTCCTTCAATTGAAATCAATCGACACAAGATACATTCTAAATAACCATTAATTAGAGATGCTGCTGCTGTATATATTCTCTAGTATTAATATCTATCATAAAGTTTGTGTCGAGAAGCAAAAATCCATAAAAGATTTTCCAACAGCATTTCATTTAGATCGCAAACATTTTGATAGAGTAAAGTTTTTAATTGCATAATTAAATGCACGTTGGCTTAATGAGCTTAAAAACTGTAGTCATTAAGATGTGGATAATGCGAAGAGATGATCATGATCATGAATTTGTGGTGTTTATGATGATGATTGCATGTTTGCCTTCCATGAAAGTGGTTAGATTTGCTGGTCGAGTAATTAGTATGGTGTTAGATAAATGTGCGTGTATGATTTAATTGTTATAATTGCAATCGATCGATTATAATTTCTTCTAAATCTTTCAAATGTATAATTTCAATCTTTCAAATATGTTTGCGCATTTCACAGTTAATAATTTCATGTTGATTTACGAGGAGAACCAACAAAAACATACTTTTGGTTCAACGATTCACACATCGACTTTGTATTTCTTTGGTTCCATTGGCGTATCTTTTCAATTTGCTCATATTTATTCTGGCATTTAATGTGAATAATTCACAATGCAAGGATAATACCAACCTACCTACCTACAATCAGATATTCCCAAAATAACCCCAAAAAAAATTAGAAATTCAAAACATGGCAGCGAGTCATGCAACATATGTGCTTGCCATTTGTTAAATGCTATTATCTAGCACTGGGGTGGAAAAAAGACCTTGCCGCCACAATATCTGTCTGGGTTGATAATTTCTTGCATGCAATTAAATCATGAAATGATAACATACACACACCGATAAAGGCCGTGCTAAAGAGCAAACGGGTTAATTAGTGAACACCGACGCCATATAAAAGAAATGAACTAGAACGGGGAGCAGACACATTTATAGCTATGCTATTCTAAAGGATATACGTCGCGTAGTGGCGTGTGTGTGTGTGTGGCATTCAACCGCAAAAATATAAAACCCAACATAAATATTTCGTTTGGGATACGATGTCTGTCTGCATTTATAGAGTTTATAGGGTGGATGTAAAGCTCTCCGAGAATATCTTGCCACAGCAAATTAAAATCCAAAGGAGTGAAGCTAAATTTAATTCATGTAGTTTCTTTAAGATAAATTTCATGTAAATTTATATTTTAGGCTTAAATAAGATAGTAAAATGATAAAAATAATTTAAAAATCAATAAAATTTCATCTGCCTTCGAATTATTTGAAACATCTCGGGAAAAATGATGGTTTTCTTAATTGGTAGTAACGCTTACAATGGTCATCCATCTTGAAAAAGATAATCGTAATTCGAAAAAAAGAATACAATTGAACAGAGACTTGTCGGCACTTTAGATGATAAAAAAGCTAATTGAATAGTAAAAAATAAGTACCTACCATACTAAGTGAGCTATTATGTTTGCTACAATCATATATGTATTTCCTACAGTTTTCTGAATATTCTTCATTTTTTTCCTTTAATGCAAAGCTTTTATGAATCTTTAAAAATTCTTTTATTCATTATTTCCAAATTAATGACTCACTCAATTACTCTTTGTCTGATAAAAGAGTGAAGCGAACATAACTGGAATCTATCAACACAATAAGATGTTAAATATTCGAAAGAAGAAGAAAAAAAATCAATTTATGCATATTCTGCTTATATGAAGTTGTGCATCCAAAAAAATCACGATATTTTCCACACTATCGTAAAATGTCTGGATACAGAAAAGATTTTATCAGACTTTTAGCTAACGAGCCAAATCTTTTGCTAAATGAATCTTGTTGTGGTCGTATAATAAATCTAAATAGTCCCGTTACACTATCTTTTCGTCAAATCGAATAGATTTATTTGTTGAGAAAATTCAACTAAAACATAGTTTTCAAATTCGTAATAATATATGTTAATATTTTCGTGTTATGTTTATCTTAAATGCTGCTCACAGCGATCATGGCATGAGTTGATGACGAAACACAATTAACAATGATGATGGAAGATTGTCTTGTCATGACTAATTTTTTTTGGATAATTAAATCAGATTTTTGAATTTAATTAATAATTTTTCATTGTTGATTTCAATCAACCTTTTTGCTGCATGGATTTTTTGTTTCTTTAAATGCTGGATGGTTTTTTTTGGTGGCGATTGGGAATAACAGCGTTATATTATCTTGGGAAGCTTTACATATTTTAGATGTTGTTTCTAAATTGGACTTGAGGATTTCAATGACGGAATCTTTTCACTGTAACGTTCCTATTTAATGTCCCAAGTGCTACGCTTTACCACCATCCTATTACGTTTGCATATCTAATGCGGATATGGACTCGAAAAGGAAAATAAATTAGCAACAGGATTGTGAGGCATATGATATGTAAGAATGCCTACGAAACCGGATGTGAATAGCATGAATAAGAGAATTTCCTCGTCGGATGAGAAAAATCACTGAATGTTGCAGCTGGTTTCATGATGAATTTTTTTTAGGTATTCCTTCCATTCGGAAGTATTTTCTGGCACTGTTAAAAAAAGGTGCCAGCATAAATTTCGGGCCAAAAATGAAAGTTCTTCTTAACATTCACATATGGTGGATGTTTGTATGTACACACATAATTATACAAATGAAGGCAATTGAATCACTGAAGAAAAAACTTTTCTCTTTTAATCTTGGATGTATACACACAAGATCCTGAGGCGGTTGGGTCTCAATTCGGAACTATGGTAGCTTCGAACAACGTGAATTAACTTGTGAACCAGCCAAAGCATGCATGTATATTAAGGTACATGATTCTCAAGTTAAGCGGCATGTCCCGGCAAAAGAATTCTTTTGATCATTCGTTTGATTCTGTTGTGGGTGGAAAATAATTACCGGAGGGAAAAAAAGTTAATCGGTACTTAATGTAACATCAAAGGGCAATGAATTGTTCGATGGAAAGCCTATGACTGTTACGAAGTACTTCAGTGGAATGTGTCGTCTTTGAGTGACATGGAATGTATAATTTGCCGTGTGAAATAATTCGTTTTCGTGGAAATATATGCTATGCATGCATTGCTTATAGCAGCACCCGCAATGCATTTTTCAATAATGAAAAAAATAACGCATCATATGAGACGGAATTCAATTCATACAATTTTTCCAGTTAAGTTAACCTGGGAAAACATATATGCTTACAGTGTACTTCATGTAAGTACTTCTTGTAGTACTTTCCAGCTGAATACTGTCTACGTCAGGCTCCACTTTTTCGAAAATTGCTATGTTTATATCCTTGTCATATAGTCTCGAATAATCACGCAATAATACCAGCACTTTACCTTTTGTGATTCGCCCCCTGAAAATGAGCAAAACCATTTGGTTGCGGTAGGCGCAAAACTGTCGTGGTAAACGTGGAACTTCAGCATAAAATGATGATAAACGTTAACCATCCCTGAAAGGATTCATACGTTAATGCTCGTTTCGGATATAATATGAGACATTTGCCATGATGAATGCGCTATGTTTTTTTTTATTCTTCGGAGAAGGTATGCTTTCGTCAGCGTTACGTTGATCTGAACATGTTTTTTGGTAACAAGGACAGGAATGTTGATTTGGGGCGATATGGTTCCTAGGTTTATTTTGCTAGGTCTTATAATGAGTTTTTTTGTGTTTCATGTACATATTTTCTTGGAATATGTTCTGTATTCGTGTGTTGTGCATTGCTATTTTTCATATGCAACATATCCTTTGCTGTTACATATTTTGCTGGCACTAGCTCAAATTATTCCATCCAATCTCGCCGAAAATAGATTCATCGTCCCTCAAGGATATCGTGTGTACAAATATAACATGAGAAAAAGCAAATGTATGGATTTATTTCACGAAGGCGGATAGGCTTGGTGCAGAACAAGAAATCGAAATAAAGCTCGTGCTCAAAGCAGCGAAACAATAGGGAATCAAAATAAGTAAAACAAAAAGGGATATTTGAATAAATTTGAATTGAATTTATTTGCCTAGTCTCGCTTGCATAAGGATCCAAGTTGATGAGTTGGTAATCCAATGTATGCAGACTAGCACAAAAGAATTATGTATGTATCACGTGAATGCTGCTGGGGAATAAAGTTGATATGTACCATAATATATTTGAGGAATGATGAATTGTAAACGATATATTAAATATTCGTTCGATTTTCTGTATAAAAAATATGAAATTTCCGATAATAAGCAGTCATTTCGAGATTTTTGAACAGGAAAATCCTACTTATCAGTGTTAGTAGGCTTAGATTTTACTCGTACACCTCATTTAAACTTGACTAACGTTGGTTTTGATCAAATTTTCATGAAAATCAAGGTCATTTCAATTGTTGTTCTTTTGTATTTTAGCTTTTGGGTGAAACTTTCTTGACAATTGAATTTCACCTACAAGTTAAAATTACTCAATTGAAGTCAAACATGCTGGTAATTTTCTATTTATCGACCGAGTAACATATTATTTTTACTTGTTACAAGACGATCTCTCTCCATTACTGCCCTCAAAATCTTCTGAAAACCACACGACCTCCATACAATTTTTACATACGCCAAAAATATGATTTCATTCTAATATGTAGTCGAGTTAAATTCTGCGTAACCATCATTTCTGACTACATATTGTGAAATTCGTGTTGAATCAAATTACATTGACATCATTTCCATTAAGAACAATTGTAAATAAATTGTACAAAAAAATATTTGCCGTAATCAAAGATCATCCATTCTACATTTTGCGCTTTAATTTATCTACACCGCCACGGATTGGATAATAAAGCGACGTCGACGGTGATGGTTTTTGTGGTGGATTTAAAATTGTTGCAGAGTAGTTCAAGTGCTAGTAAAAATCTTACAGCCAGCGTAGCTGTGATTGCGTGTGTAGATGGAAAATTAGTTGGTTGTAAAATTGAATGAAGGAGTGAAGATACAATTTGTACGTACGAGTATGTAGACATTTTGGATGTATCTACAGATAAATCATTTTGGCCTAGTTCTTTGTTTTCTATTGTATGAGTTTGTTTGTCTATCTGTGCTAAGGTAATAAATAAGGTGTCGGAGAGATTCAGCTGCTTAACAGGAAATGAGGTGTGTGTTGAAATTAGCTGGATTGTTGGAGTGTGTCTTGTCTGCACGATTAGGAAACCAAATAATTTGTTGGTCTATCAAGTTGTCAAGCAATTCAGATACATGGGCATAAAAGGCGTTATTCTGGTCTGTAAACACAGTTTCACTCCCACTTTCATTAGGTATAACTCGATAAGTGTTTTTAGGGAGCTTACATCCAGTGTTTAAGATTGAAAATGGTGCAATCGGACAATTATTGAATACCCATGCTAACGAGATTGATTTGAAAATTTTGTGAAAGTGTTCTAGAGATTTTTACTTCACTACTTTTAATCAATGTGGGAAGAAAATGCTGCCATTTTCACGCCTTGAATCTAACCAAAGCAGCAGTGGTTGTATACAATAACAAATGAGCGATTTTGTCCAATTTTCAAAAATGATAATAGTAAAATCGGTCGATAAATAAACAAGAATCCTTCAGTATTCATATATGTTCACTATCCTTAACCTAACTCAAGTTATAAACGTAAAAAACAACTTACCCTCAACTTTGGCCAATGCTAACACTGAAATTGTTTGAAGGGCTGGTATCGCCCATGCAGCCAAATGGAATAAATGCGACTTGTTTTCAATGGCTTCATGACCCCACTTGAGTCCTGCCGCAAGGAACCATGCCAGTGCCAAACATGACCACCACGCAAAAGCAGCCATACAACAAAAATACAGGGCCATGAAAAGGACTGTGCATGATGTCGATTGACGATGTCCCTGCAAATAAAAAATGAGCAGACAGGATAGGGTGTTATGCTTATGTCACATTAAACGTTAAAATCTAATTTTCAATGCAAAGCTACAACTGAAATCATGCAATTCTCTCTTGTACGTATGAATTGGATAGCGATGTTGCCAAAAAAAATCGTGGCAAGTAGGATGGATGGATACTAACCTGGGTAATTGTAGACATCATTTGCAATCGTCCCAATTTTATTGGAGGTGGGAATGGCTCGCGACACGCTACCGAATCACCCGCACCCAAACCCGCTACATAAGCACATCCGACAATTAAATAGCAGACGGCGAGAAATACTATGGCACGTTCAGGATAACGAAAACGCGACGAATCGATAAGGAAAGTGAGCACCTGTGAAAATAAAAGGAAAAATTATTTAAAATCAATTCAATAAGCAGCGGAGTGCAGTATATATTTCAAATTTGCTTCGTTATACTGTTGAGGGGATAGTGTAAGTTTGACTGAAATAAAAGGATTTATGCGAAATGTTCTTAATGAAATTTCGCAAGCCAAAGACAGGGTCGATAATCAAACCCCGGAAAAGGAAAAATCAATGCTTAACAAGACGCACATGATATCGATGAAAGCTAGCTGAAAATTTCCTTTTGTTGAGCTAAAAATTAAAATGTATTTTCTACTTTAACCTACGAATATTTACGGAGTGACTTTTCCTGAAAGCATTATAATAAATTTACAGCCATATATTTTATCAGTACCTATCATTTTGTACTTGCGGCATAAGATTCAAAGAGATAAACGCCAACTCCAACTGTTTGAAACAATCTTCCACTAGTGGAAAATTCAATCAGCTCTAATTATTGTCGCATAAAAGCACTCCGTTTCTATTCTCTTGTCTTTTCGTTTAATTAATTTTCAAAGTGCCATGCTGCTTCAGTGGACAGCGAAACAAATTGCGGAAAATTTTCGATGTCTCTCTCCCCAAGCAATGATATAAATTGCACATTTTCTTCGTCCCTTGAATTATTACACAAAGAAGATGAAGTGACAACTTCAATGTTAGACGGACTACTTGATGATGGCCATTTTTAAGTAGTAAAAAAATGAATTCCAGGACAGGACAAATCATATTTCCTATTATCTTAATAGCTTCACAGGGACGAATGTTTTTCAGGTCATAAATTTTCCAGCGATTTATTTCTGTCTCGGTACATTTATAAGGATTCTGAGTATTTATTGTGTATTTTTCAAATTACCAGCGAAATTTATTTATTCACTTTATTTTATGTTCTTTCTGAGTCTGGAAAAACTAATGATTTCTAGCTCTCTCTGTATTTATATCACATGAATGGATCAGCATAAATCAAGAATGAAAGTATCTCAACAATTTTATTTTAACTCCAATATCGACAGATAAAAAATATCCAGGCTATTAAGAGGAATCTAAAATTTAAAGACATTTCCGTTGTTAAAAATTGGATGAGCAATTAAAAAGAGCTTGATGGCATGCCAAGTTAATCAAAGAGAACTCAGTAAATTCAATGTTTACTTTCTTCCAACCGTAATTTTCCGAGAATGAATAATACATGAAGTATGCGTTTAGGTGAGTCCCTACTGAAAATCATTTGAATTTATACATAAACGTGTAGCCAATTTTCTTAAAGAAAAAAACTTAATCATTCCCCTCATGAAATAAGTCCTTTCTCGGCGTCTGTACATTTCTAAACGACTAAATTGTCTTGAATTGATGAGTTACTTGTAGAAACAGGCTTGGTAAGAAATCAACAAGTTTTTTTTTCTTCAAATTTAATTAAAACTTACCGTGAATAAGCAACTAGCAACACATACTGCCGCCCAGGATCCAACCCAATATCGAAGTACGGTACGTTCCCCTTCTGGGAAGAACATTGCATGGCAAGGTGCTCCACAATCTTCAATAAGCTGTAAATAGACAAAAAGAGTAAATTAGATTGCCGCTATGTTAATAATAAATCCTTAAAGGAGAATGGAAAAAATAAAGAAAACAAACATAAAGTACACTGGCAGGATCTTACGGGCGAATAATTCTGTTTTGCAGAGTACGTTAAAGAAAGCTCTCCCATGGGAATAAATTGAAATTCTTGCCGACAAAGGATGTACACACCATCGTTTGTTGATACAGTCAAGAAATTTTTATTATACCGGTCTAATACTCTCCCGAATCGGAGGATGAAGTGAAAAGTTTTGTATTTTAATGTCGGTCCATTTTCAGGATAATCTACAGAAAAGAAGGTAGCAGTTGGTACAGAATTAGAAGCATTATTTAAAACGTATGGAGGATTGGGGAGCCTGTTACGCATTCAAAATGCGGATAAAAATTATTATAGGCTGCAAGGTCTTTACTTTGCACATAAATTTCAAATCAAACTCTTTTAAAGTTATGGCGAAATGATACTTTTTCCGAAGCAACTGAAAATGATATCGTAAATAAGACTGATAAAGTAAATTGTTAGCATTCAGGATCACGATGTCAATTTCCCTACCGTTCAGATAAGAGGGTTAAAGTTATTCCGCCTCCAAAAATTATAATTGGTGTAGCAAATAGTCTCTACCTTTTTTTTGCAAGATGTTTCACAGCGTACAACCCTTATCGGGACACAATTTAATTTTGGAAAGTTGTGTAGGACGTGTTCAGTAAACATTCATTTTTCCAAAGGATTGGATCCGAAATTTTTTCCATTCGTATATTTTCAAAGGACGGGTCACGATACCCTGTTCAAAACAAACGGGTCATTATTAATGTTAGCGAAGACAGGCAAATGACTTGCCACACCATATCCAGCCAAAATGAATTTTTTGACGAGATCCTCTGTGTTAATTTGTGATGACTATCATCTCCTTTCGAAGCTTCCTTATATAAAAAAAGGATATAAATAGGGCAACGTCTAAAAGACACTAAACGAAATAGGATGAAATTGTTTTATATACACAAACTTAGCTCGCCTCAGTAGGTATTCTTGCCAGATTGCTGTTGTACGGAGCTCGTGTTTCGGTCACAAGAGTTGGGTTCTGACCCGACTAAACTGGGACCGGGATTAGGCTCGTCTATTTCGTTTTTCCGTTTTCGATGGAGCGCTTGATCCTGGCCGTTGCTTGGCCTTTTACTGACACAGTGATTTTAGTGAACAACACAAGGACTTCTACATAATTTTTTTTGTTTAGTTTTTCATGTCTAGCCTGAACAAGAGATGACGAAGGATTTCTATTGAGGCCGGTGATTATTTGCCTAGAGAAATGCGTTCGAAGTTGCCTGCTGTATTCAGTCGGTAGATTTCATTATTGCGCGATTTTCGAAAAGAGCGAATTAATTGAAAATGCCAGCAAGACTCCTAAGAGTAATTACGCAGCTGTTGGTAAATTCGCAGGATAAAACTTCCCGGCTGACTATTAGTCAGTGAAAAAGAGTGGGGGATGGGTATCAGCTTCTTGAATATTCTGCAGGCGTATCGGTGAAAGGGAAAAAATATTGCGGAACAAGGAGTAATCATCCGAATTAATTACTGCAGGATTAGTTTTGGGCCTGAAGGAGCCGTGATTTGGTTTTGGTTTCCGACGATATGAAAAGTTTACTAACTGCAGAGTTTTCAGGACAAGTAATTCGATTTGTTGGGGATATAAAGTATTAAGCAAGGTATTATATATGCTGAAGGTGTTTGTGGAAAGAATAACTAAACGAGGTTTACGGACCAGAAATGAGATTAATCAATTTGTTTTCTATGCTGGAAAATGTTCGACTGTAGAAGTGATCCTAATAAGAGCGGGCTCTGAATCTGTAAGTGGAAACTAACTATAGATTATATATAATACAAAAGGTATTTGCAACAATGATGCTTTATTAGGTCGTTTTGTTGGGAAAAATATTTGAAGGACTTTTTCTAAAAGTTTCGTTTGTTCTTGTTTCTGATAAGTTGTCAAAATGTAGATGTAACCTTCTTTTAAAGTGAACCTTTCAATTGATAGTGTACAATTATGACCATAAGCCTTAGCCCAAAGAACCAAGTATTCTCCTGAATTTGCACTCCTTGTGAATTCATCATCTGCCGAGTGCAATTTGCTTGATCTTCATTCCCACACCTCTTTCTCATGGTACGATCACGTATCGATTACGATCACGTCAAAAAACCCTGAAAGTCGAAACTAAATCCATGCACCCCGCCAAGATTTCTTCACACTGTAGTCAAGTAACCGATAGTTGAGTACCGCAACGAAGCGATCATGTTAACAGTAAAGCTTACATAGACGGCTTCTTGCAGTATGCATTGTTATTTCAGGCTGAACCTCAGAAACCTCCTCAAAGCCATCTTTGGTAACGACCAAGAAGGAAGCGGAGGATGAGGAGCAAACAATAGGACGTAAAATTCAAATAAATATCGATTTACCAGCATAGGTTTTAATGAGAAAATGTTTCGGTGAGACATAGTTGGCGTAGGTATTGATAACACAACATACCACCATCATCAGATCCGACCTTCTCGCCCCGGCAAAACAACATTAAAAACCACTCAATCGATATCGAATGACAAGATCTGCTGGTTGTCGGTGAGCATACCAGCGATCCCGATCGTAAAATCTTTGAAATAAAGTAAATTGGCGGCAATCATAGAAAAGATTGATCGATCGATCATTTAAGGAGACGTAGAAGAAATAGACGAGGCAAATAATAATCATGAATCAATGGAGGAATGATCGATGGGTGTGAGAAAGCTTTCTACAATTGAACTTGTTACCTCCCTCCCGCTGTGTTCTTACTACCCCACTTTCATTTGCCGCTCCTCTTTGCATTTGTGTTCGCCTTTGGCTGTAATTACTGTTTTCAGATTTTTCAAAAATCGATAATGAAACCAATTTTGTTTATTAATTTCTATGTTGAAACGATTCCATTTTGCAAGTGTTGTGTTCTCGTATCACATATGAGGAACACAAAGAATGTGTGCTCAGGAGGGAAGATAAATTTTCGGGGGACAAACTTACGAGCAAGCCATTTTGAATTGATTGCGCGGAAAACAAGAAAAGACGTTCCATGATAAACGAATCTTCATATTTATACCACGTGAAGCTTTTGTTAAGTGCAAAATAATTGATGGCAAGTATCTTGTTCGGCCAAAAGATTAATCTGAACTTAACTGTACTCCAAATCCACTTTTTTGTCCATTCATTCTTAGTCAAAATCCAAGTCCACAACAGCGGCTTTTCAAACGACCGCTTTCCATTAGCTATATAAATTGCTGCTATCCGAATTTCTTTGCTTATTCTATCTGTTAGTATAAAAATTAGATAGATGAGCTGAAGTAATACCATTCACCGAATCGAAGATATTTTAATCGTATTGGCATGACTGCTATTTATACCATCAATGAACTCAATAATAATGACATTGTAATAGCGACCCGTTTGTGAAGATATTGTTAGCATGAATAAATTAGGTGGGGTGTTACAGTTACGCAGACAGAGTTGAACTCCATCGACAGTTCTTTTAGTATGGAAATTTTATGGTAATGGTAGAACCGCTCAGCAGTGAATAGTGAAGGTTATTTTGATAGCTTTTGACGCTTCTGTTTTACAGCTGAGGTGACTTGTCTATTATCTCCAGGAAGAATACCTATAAGGAATGGAAAAAGTTAAATTTCTACAGTGAATTCGACAACCGTAACCATTGATTATGTGTTACAGCTTGGATCTGATGATGTGGAATGTAGTAAGACGTCAAAGGAATTATTTCTTGTTTGATGTCTTAATTACGTAGATGTTTGGATTTCTTTCAATTTTTTTTTTTTTTTTTGTGGGAGAACAGTCAAACAGTTTAAGATGCTTTTGATGCAAGAACAATTTTTAAGTAGTATTTTTCATCATAGTAAATTCCTGTTATTAATTGTATTTCCTTCTTTCATACTATTCGATTTCGTAGAATGATTTAAGTCGTTTATTACTCAGTTCAGTTGAATATCCCGACAGTTTAAGGATAACAATGAAATTATTCTTTTTATTCTGTTCGTAATATTCTTTTAACGATCGCCACAATTCCTTTTAAACTCTCAACGGCTAATGATGAGAACCAAGTGTGCTTATCAACAAAAAGAAAATCCATTTTCTCGGCTAGAAAATCTTGAAATTGTGCCAAAATTTTCAATAAATTTTAGTGAGAACTTTCACTGGCTAACAAAAAGTTCAACCAACCAACCATTGTATGATTCAACCAACTAAGCCAACTGTGTACAAAAAACAAGGAATATAAGGGTAGCAGGATTTGTTATACTTCATCGTTTTCTATTTCCGGATTTTAGAATCGTATATACTACCATGAAAAACGCCAACTTGTAATGGGAACTCATACATTACATTGTACAGCGCCCGACTGGTGGTTATCAGAGTGGATAGTAGAACCTAAGAACACATATCATGTTCTATAGAAGGATGCGGGACGTTCATATCCAAAAGACAGGAAGTGCAAAGTGCGGCCTAGAAGGGAGAGTTTCATCAGTGAACAAACAAGCGATGACATCGAATTGCAGATACTTTCGTACGACATGTTAACAGAATGAGATGTATCTATACGCTTAGTTAGTACCGATAATGTCTGCCTACTCATGTCCTCTTTGCCGTTTCGTCTTGGAAATGCAAAAGAAAATTGATACAGATGGAAAACAATCCATGCAGGATGGTAGTGAAGAACAACTTTCGCCCTTACGATACGTCGTTTTGTTTTTCAAATGGTAAAGGAGACAAACAGAGAAATGCTCCAATAAGGACAAGAAAACGAGCAAGGCTCTTATGAATGTCGTCTGAAATGCAGAAACGAAGACTACATTCTAGGAATGGAAGATGGATTATGTTTTATGTAAATGTGTGTGTGCTACCAAAGAAAATGTCTTTCGATCCGATGCATGTTGACAAATTGAACTTCAGTATGAGTGGCAGCAAAGGATTCCAAGTAGTCATGTAAATTATCGACCGTTAGCGTCTGTGGTTTCTAAGTTTTCATTCTTTGCAATAAGATTGGGGACAACTTTGAGTTTTGTTTAGAAATGCGTCTGGCGAAATGGTAGTGGGGATGGTGCACGATTTTTGTGTGGGTATCCTGTCTGGCAGTGAATTTGTACTAAGCACATGTTTGAGAAATTGCTTGTGTTGGCTTTTGAATTTTTCAATGGTAAAACATTCATCCTATGTAGAAGGTTGGAACATATTTGGTTCTGCTGAAAGATTGAGAATACGTGAATGTGTCACTAGATGTTACAGATTGGAGAGCAATTCGAAGACAATTTTATTCATAGACGAGATCGAAATCCGCTGGAAAGATATTCTACAAATTTTATGTATTTTACGGTTCATTTGGTATCAACTTTTGACGTTTTGGAAATTCATATGTCGATGGTAACCGAAAAATTTCAAGATCTTTGTACTTTTCTGCTGTTTTTCATTAAAAACGAGTTTTACAGTCGACATAAATAAATAACGCAGTTAGTGCAAGAAAAAGCTCTGTCCACATAAGCTAAGTATTTCTAATTGAAAGAGAAACTATCTCGAAAAAATATCTTGAAAAATTGAACTTTATCAAACATTTTAGCACTTTTTTTGGTAAGAAATCTTACAATTTACTTCGTGATGTCCGTTTCAATGATGGCGATGCTTGATTTTGATTAGTATCTTTATTTCGAAATCATGGCATCTTACCACCATCAAGGTGCTAAGTGCAAGGTATTGAATACCATCTAATTTGCTTAACTACTAAGCTAATAGTGTTTGTTAATCAAAACTACAGTGTTGTTGGTCGTTTCCGAGTACAATTAGTACTTGGGGAAGTCGTCAAGTGGCGGCTACTTAAAAGTTAGAAGTTAGATAAGATATAGTTTTAATTAGGTTGGATTTCATAAAATCTTTTTGAAACTAGCTTGCAGCGGTTAGTTACTGTAGCCCGTTCATTTTTAAAACTATTCAAGAAATTTGGTAGTTATAGCAAGGATATTACACACTAAAAGTAAGCGCATCCTGATTGCCCACTGTTTAAAAAAAGAACATTAGTAAGGTCGTCAAAACCCTTAAATAAATGCTGTGCACATTTTAAATTTATAGTGCCACTTTTTCGAATAAGTAAAACAACCCATAAAATTCAAGTCACCATCAAGGCGTTTTCGTTTGAGTATCTCAGACTGTTGGCAACATCCAAACCAGTCGGTGAACGGTCATATAAATTTATGAGTCCAAAAAAGATTTGTATGCCAGACTCGTCGTGGATTATAGAAATACCACATTGGGCGCGAATACGACGAACACAGGTAATCGTCAGCAAAGCAAAGTAAGCACAGAATCGACATATTGACGAAGGCGGCCGAGCCGCAAGGCATACATTATGCTATTTGTCGTCAAGTTACACACCTAGTAACTGGCTTAAGAAAGATACCTGTTCTGAGGATGGGCTTCAGATTAAAATAGTTTTCTTACCTTTTTGCCAACCTTCAAGGAATATCCCATGCCCGATTGTGTTTTCAATTGCACAGGACACACAAATCCAATATTTCTATGTGCTCCCGACTCGGGATGTTTTCGTAGGCTGGTGCGGGGCGTGATGTGCCGCATTGGGGATGGAGTGGTGCCACTATTGTTTTGTGCGACGCAAAGGACATCACCGCCCGCCTGAGGGAATTTCGAGCACTCCAAGTTCTCTGGCCACTCGAAATCATAGTGGCGCATCAGGCCTTCGCATGTTCTAGCTGATTCGCAGAGACTTCGACAGGGTGGAATCGGCTCGTCAAGGATGGTGCACACCGGCACATAAAGAGAGCAAAGAAACAGCTGCAAGTCAGGACTACAGGCGATTTTGACGAGGGGCGCGAATTGATGAACCTCAAGACCAGCTTCTTCTTGGCGAGTGTGTCCAATGAGATTGGGCATGATAGTCATATTGTAAGGGATATCCTTGCAAATGGTTAAGGTGATGGGCTCGCAGCGGTTGTGTGGCGGGAACATATCTGACGACGAAACGACCTCGCCAGGTGAACTCTCATATCGTTGAGCACTTTCGCTATCACGAACCACTAGGGCCAGTACGGCCAGCACCATATGAAGGAAGCTCATTTTACAAAACTTTTTCAGCCTATTCCTTTACTTTCACTTGTAGCCACTTTTCACCTTCACTTTCGACATAATTTTATATAATTCTATTTCAACACTCTAACATCATCCAAACACTTCTATCCTTTCCAGGACTATGATGGCACTCGCACAAAGCACACGCTCCGAATTCTTCCGCCAAAAAGCTGGAGCATCAACGACAATGGCGATTCAATGAAGCCCACCGTAGGAACACGAATCACACGGGGTTTTTTCCAAAAAAAAAGATGAATAAGACTACCACGGCATCAAGCTACTTTTACGAACAATCTCTCCGCACGACCGAAAAATATCTCCCACGCTCAACAGCCGGAAACATACTAACCGAACAGCGACTCGTTTCGAAGCGAACTAGTCCAAGAAATGTGTCGACGAAGAGAATCTACAATCCAAGGAAGAGAAATTTCATCGAACTCAACATATCAAGAGAATTAACAATGCAACGTTGTCTGTTTTCTACCATCGAAGAATTGAACATGAAAGAATGTTCTAGCTCGATGGTGGAACCTTTCTAAACACTAAACAGCGATGGAATCTTTCTAAATACCAAAGAGCGATGGAACCTTTCTAAACACCAAACAGCGATGGAACCTTTCTAAACACCAAACTTCGATGGAATCTTTCCAAATACCAAACAGCGATGGAATCTTTCTAAACAGCAATATGGTGTTTATTCTTCCAAAAAGGGGAACTGCCTCAACTCAGAATTTGCGGTCATCAAAGTATCTGAAGGTGCATCTGAATGTATCTTTCATCACGGACGTACTTTGATTATAACAGCATTACAATGGAAGTATAATATTCAACTAATGATAGAGTGAGTACAAAAGTTTTTACTTATTTTGGTAAGGGACTGAACTAACAAACAATGAACATTATATTGGCATTCTGAGATAAAAATATATATTTTGAGGAGGAACTATTTTCTCTTCGATTGAAAGCCTTATCTAATTTCTGCATAGTCTGGCACACATATATTCATTTACTAACTTTAATGCACACAAATTTGCCTTTTTTTTATAAATATTTAGGAATTATAATATCAAGTTACTGGCAAACAATCTAACCAGTGGCGCCGCTGTTCAGCACTTCATGATTCAACGTCAAGGATAATGGCTCAGATGACACCTATAGAATGAACGATTTTCTTTTGCCTGTCTTTGAATGCACACAACGGTCTCGTATATTTGCCAAGCAACTAGTCACCGATACGATGAATTTGCAATGAATTCTTTTGGAAAACATACGACAAAATTAATATATTATTGTAAAAAGGATTAGTTGAATCCTTTAAAAAAAACAGAAAATTTCTTTTAAATCTTATGTCTTTTAATAACACACACACACAATATCCTATGATTTTCTCGGGAATGTAAGCGAATATATAAGTAAAATACTTACTCCCGTCAATACATGTGTGCTAGACTATGTTTGAATAATAGAGAAATGTTTTTAAAGAAGCGAAAATGAACTGTGATTGGAATGGAACATCGAATCCACCAACACAAAAATTAATTGAAACCGAATAGTCAATTAAGTGCGATACTGACTCATGAACCTGCACGTCTGAATTATTGATATATTATCCTTGCAATAATATACAGAAATAATGTTAAAATGGTGAAACTAACACTAACTTTTACTGGTTTGGCAAGAGAAAAATCATTTTGTGTGATTTTTACGTTCTCAGTGTTTTCATCTTCATTTCAAACCCATCCTGTCAATGATTTCTTCAAGGAAAGCTTGTTTTTCAATGGAATTATCTGTTAGTTTGACTTTATTTGGAGATTCTTCTGTGATATACATTACTTTCACTTAAATTTGTCAACTTTCATATCAAAGATTTGTTATTTTTTGTCAATTTTTCCCGAAAATAGTTTTTTCCCATTTTTTTTGGGTCCAAAGGAGCCGTAGCTTTGTTTTGTGTTCTTTTTTTTCGATTTATTTCGAAGATTCATTTGAATTTACAACCGTCTTCACTCTTATGAAATATTATGCGCCTAGAATGGTATCCCATTAGTCTTTTTAATATTTTGAGTATCGTTTTGGTTCCTTGGTGATGATATTTTGATTACAGCCTAGCTCGTTTTTTTTTGTTCGCAGGATGATCCGAGCCATTTTTTCAGCCATTTCGTGATATGTAATGCAGCACACTTTGTAACTCACTCCTTAATTGTTTTTCGGTTCATCCAGGCTCGCTTGCAGCTCTATATTCAACAGCACGACATGCCATCTAGAAAATCGCACCGGGTGATATTTTTGCATTCGAGAGTGTTTCCTATTCACTAAACTAAGTAATGTCAAGTCTCTGCTGATCATCCTTTTTTTTTGTAAGCATATCGCATTCTATGTAGCTGTAATTTTGCGGAAACATGTCTTATACATTAATCCACTACAAAACATAGTGGATTAATGTATAAGACATGTTTCCGAAAAATTGTTTCAAAAAAGGAGTTGAAAATTATCGTGCGGTAGGACTTTGGGTTCTCAGAATGTCGATACCCATGCCTGGTACGGATGACTTCCTCACTTCTCCCTATTTTTTCTGGGATGAAATTCCACATATGACTCTGAAAATATATTGCCAATATTTGGCATGATGATTTTTAATCCTTGTTATAAAATAGCTGGGAAGAAGTAGTCGCCAGAAGTTTTAACCGGTTGAAGCTATTTACAGCCCGTATAACCTTTTTGCTCTTAAGGCACAAATCGAAGGATTGAGTCGTGATCAACCTCGAGTTCAACTATTGTGCTGTTTTCTTAGTGAGGTTCTCGTAGACTGTCTAGAGTTTGTTGCTAGAGAAAGAGTCACCCAATTTTATAGTTATCCGATTCCAATGGAATGATCCTTAGAAATGAGCTCCTGATGTCTAGCAGCTACGCATTAAATTTCCGCAACAAACATCGAATGGAAAGAGGTTCTGTGACTAGAAAATCTAAAATTATACGTAAGTCTCATGAAAATTTTCTGATTTGAAATAGTTTCAACAACCGGTCGATGACTCAAAAGAAATTCAAAACTGACTCAATATTAACAGCAAAGAATCGCCTAAATCATGACAAGGACGATGTTTAATACCGTTGTAGAATTCAAATTGTTCAAACTCCAGTAAACATCGAAAAAGAGAGTCCGGGTTCATGAGTCTGTATATTATATATATATATATATATATATATATACATATATATACACATACACACACACACACACATATATATATATATATATATATATATATATATATATATATATATATATATATATATATATATATATATATATATTCCATTTATTTAAATTTTAAACTTTCAGGATATATATGCATGCTATTTATTTCCAATTACTTGAATTTTAAATTTTAAGGATACTACAAGCCAATTTAAAAACTTGGTACATTTTTTACAAAGATATTTTACTTAAAAATAATAAATCATTGGAGATTATTAAGTCCAATCACCAATTTGAAAATAAGTTAAATCATAAGCTTGAAAAAGCTTGAGGGGTTTTGAATATCCTAATTTTGGAGCGTTCGGCTGCCCTTACTAACATTTCAATTCTGAATCGTAAATACTGCTGAAGTTTTTTCGTCAAAGTACGAGAAAATCAATAATCAATATGTTAAGAAATCCTGTGAAATATAATTATTGCAATCACACTTTAATCAATACCAAACTGTGATTGTAATAACTATATTTGACTGGATTTCAAAGATTTTTAAACATTCTTTTGTATGATAACACTTAATGTGCTTATAATTCTTCATTCTCAAACCGCTTAATTTAACTTTCCCAAATCTACAATCACCCCGTCATCTGAAAAGCTTTCATTTTTTGAAAAACTATCTATTAAGGTCCTTCCATGGCCAATTACAGCAATATGTGCCAATATCACCGACCATAAAATAAAACATAATTATATTCCTTCGAGGAAGCTTGCTTCCGACAGAAAATTCCTGTAAGTGAATTAATTAACAACGGATCAGCCTGCAGCTAATTGATAAATTAATTAAAAGTAAACGGGCATCGTGAAAACTTGAGTATTTTATGTGGGTGGACGATATTTCTTACGATTCACTGGCTTCGTTTGTTCTCGGTCCAAAAGTTTTGAAGGTGACGACGATGGACTGATAATGAGCGTCATGATGATGGTCGTGCATTGAATAACAAAACATTTTATCGTATCCTTTTCTCCATTTTAACTGAAATGGAAAGTTGTACATTTCGTATTTCCTCCACAAGTTGTTGAATTGAAAAAGTTTAACCTAATCAAGGAGACACTAATACCGACTTGATTTTAAAGATAATTGCGCTGGTGAAAAACGAAAAGGATATATCTTCAAGGCAAATAGAATACAGTGAACTACTTCTTGACAAAGTGCTAGAAATTAATGGAAAAGCAGGAGAAGCAGAAGAAGTAGCATCGTGGCAAGTTTAATTACGAAACGTAACAAAAATGATTAACTATTCACTTGAAAGTTTCGCACTCTCTTCTGAATTCTGAAGCTTCACTCGTAGCATCCTTTACCCACAAGCAGATACTTTACTTTTTTCTGTATGTATATATGTATATATTTTAGCAATAATTTACTCTTTATGGTATAGTGAAAATTGGAATAACAGAATGAAGCAAGTTGAGTTTAAAGTGTACATTCAAGTCCTTGAAACAATAGATCCTGCCGCCCGCCATCGTTAAATATTTTAGATTCATGATTTAACTTGTCTCAAGATAAGAACAGTTCAAATGTGGTGAACCACTTGAAAGTTTATATGAAAATTATCAACTTTGAGCATTTGAACCGGTAATGAGAGGAAGGCTTCTTGCAAATGGATCTCAGCAAAAAGAAGAATCTGTTTTGCATAGACTATTTTTTAGACAGAAAAGTTCACGCACTGTACGCGCTTTTTTACTGTTGAAATAATTGAATGATAAATTAAAGGAAATTATCTTCTCATCCTTTAAAATAAATGGCTGACTTGGGAATGGTAGAAAGATTTATAATCTTACTGTATCGTTTACTGTAAATAATACTTCCTAAATCAAACCAATCAGGTTTACCTTGTGATCCTTTATACATATTTACTTAAATGGAACGCTAAACATATTTATTCGTCTTCTTCCAGACGAATATCCGTTTTTTTTTGATTATATAGCCTTGAGGATAATAACATCCTCCCGGTATATTTCTGCATCAATACGTGCGAGTAAAAAATAACAGCTTGTTGAAAAATACGTGGAGCATGTTATTAACCAGTGAGTGGATCCAGCAACATGTTACACGAGACACGGCTCCTTACCTCGTAGTAAAATGTAAAGGAGCGCGAACGTGACGATGTCATCATCATTTTGCAGCATTTACGAATACTAATCGGTCTATTTACGTTTTCTGTATCGATTTTACGTGCTTTGATCCTGTTCTATGCCTATAATGTGTTGTGTAGTTCGTCCGCCCCATGGCTGCAATGTTGACTGTTGAAGTGTCCTTCCAGCCCCGCAGGCAAGAGCTAACCTTAACTCGCAATTTGGTCCTTCGCTTTCTATATTATTTCATAGCTTGCGGCACTCATGTGATCCAAGTGCGATAGCTGATAAGGCTATGAAGAATGTATGGTGTTGAGGCTGAATTTCAGGATATTTTCTAAAACATTGACTTCTTTGGCGTCACGGTGAATGCATGAGACAACAAAAAAACGACATTGCTACTCACTCCGTCTTTGTAGACGCAGTATTTGCGGAGGATGATATTCTGAAGTGAATCGAAAAGTAGTGCAAAGATGTTGTTGCTTCATTCTGCACGTGGAAATCTCAAGTGTTTGTCTCACTTTGATTTCGAGCCGGATATTAATGGCTCAATTGATTCCTGGAACCTGGAACGAAAGAAGTATGATGGTCTCTTAGGGCGTTGAAGATTGTTTGTCGATATTGTTTTCCTTTTTTTGCGGAAAAAAGAATTGCAATTTGCGAATGGGGGCGTTTTAGCACTCAATAAAAGGGATGATTCAATTCTGTAGTGGGTAAAAATGAGTATGATTGGTCGTATCAGTATTCAAAGTCACGATCGGGCCGTGTGCATGCATGTTTGAATATAAGTGATATCTAATTGATCCACTTGGGAATTTCAAGGATCATTTGGGGTCATTATTGACATAATCTCTTAGACGCTTATGATATATTCGTTGCGACGGTGTTTTTACCGCGAGGAGACAACTTCCTTCTGTTTTAACAGTCCGGGTTTAGCTGGTAGGTTTTTTTGGCGTGGTGTTCACTGCTGCCTGCTAAATTTATCCAATTATCATCGCCCGCACGAGCCGCTTTAAAGGTCCTTTTTGCGCATTGAAAATAACAAAAAGTAAGAGTTGAAGTTTTCCGCTTCTGAATTTTTACTATCCTGGTGGATGTCAGATCTTTATCCTCTTTTTGATCATGCGGTTTTTGACTTTCAAGAATTGGGCCATATTGTATTTGGTTTAATGACTGGGAAAGTTTTTATTCCTTCGGTACTTTTCATCCATTTCTTCGCACTTTGAATTTATCAAAAAGATTTGGTTTTGAGTATCTTCCAATCTTTGATGAATATCAGTCAAAAATGAGACGTGAATCTGTACCAGCAAAACGTACTGCAATAAATTATGTCTTACCTTTTTATTTGTTGTTGAATGAAACCATTTTTACTGTAAATTTATTGAACAAATAAAATTCTAATCAATCAGCTATCGTGCTTACACCTCGAGGATGATTTGAAAATATTCAATTAGATAACTTCACTTCTCATCCGATTGTTTTCGTTCGTATGTGTACACACACCTATGTATAAGAATGCCGCTAGTAAATCAATCCTTGTAAATATTTTGCAATTATTCTTGGACTTGAAAGACTTGTTGGCAAGATGATTACCCAATAAAGTGGATAAATAATTTTGCCAGGTATGCTAGTAATTACCAGCTATTACCTGAAACGGATTACAATTTTGCCAGCTCTTCGTTGTCAAACAGCCGGGAAATTGCTCAATCATAACACACATGAGGAGTGTGTGATGCCATAACTATTGAAGCGATGGACACAGTAAAACTCCTGCTTGGTGTAGCTGTTAAGACGCAGAAGCTACCCGGATATCGAACAAAAGACAGCAACATTGGAACTTGATATGAAGTGAGATAGTTTTATGCTGGCATCGTTATTCCATTATGGGAAGAACCCTCATATAAGATATATTTTGCTCATCATATTCACTTTAGAATGCTTGTGTGTGTTGGATGATTGCTCGATATTCAATAAACTGGAATCTAAAATTTCAATCTTCGTCGATAGGTGGTAATTATCGATCATAAAAATGCTTTATGTCAGATGCTAGATGAAAGGGTATTTTATAACAGGCGAATAAAACGTTGAAAGATGACCGGTCGTTAGTGAGATATCTTGAGAAAATTAGTGGCAATTAATAACGATTAATTTCACCTAATCACCAAAAGGTTATTCAAAGGTAAAAAGGTCCACAAATTGATTGTTCAGTAGAAAATCGTTCTTTGCATTATTGATGGAAATCTATGCCAATAAGCGATTATTCGTGAAGGCAACTTAAAATGCTTGCTATGTTGTTCAGTTATCAAACAAAGTGAGGACCATCTACCAATCTTGTTAGTCATATTCCAAGGAAGCATGTCGGTCCATCACAATTGAATTGAAGCAAATACTTGATGATAGATTGGAACCATTAAAATCTTCCACTCAAATGGCCTCTCTTTTCACGAAGTGCAAATTACACGACAATGTTACAAAGGACACCGATGATAATAGTGACGACAATGATGTGAATAAATTACAAATTTCACCGATGCATCCTATTGTTGGCTAGGAAGTAGCTTTCAAATCGATTATTGCGCAAATGAAGACCGAAACCCATTTACATATTCTGATGAGTTCACGTTGATTTCATCCTCGGACAGGAACGCTAGTTGGATATGTATTCAACACTTTGAATGTTCCGAGAAGAGATCGATTTCTAGGTCATTTCCGCAAGGACATCAATCAAAGGTGGATTTGCATATTCCGTTCCAATTGTGCAACTAAGCCAATGGTATTATGATCAATTATGATGATGATTGATTGAAATATCCTCGTCGGGAGTCTATTGAGTTGTTGAAAAACTATTCATCCTATAATCGATGCGATCTACTGCAGTATCGTGAAAAGCCGCTCATGGGATTCGAAGGAATTTTATTTATTTAATTTTATATCATGAAGTTCATTATTTAAATTCCTCTTTTTCGAACAAAAATCCATTTTCGCAACCTCCTTTTTATTAAAAACCTTTCAACTACTGGCTTCATCGACTTGAATTCCACTTCGTTTTCAAACAAGTTCACATAAAAGAGAAATGTTCTCGCAAAACGGTAACAATTCGATGAAAGAAAGAAAATACACTTCTTCTAAACCACTTAAAGTTGTCAACAAGTGTTAAAGCTGAAACCTAAAGTAGCTCAAGGTTCTGAATGGAAAATATTGTAGAACATTTTTCTTTGTTATTCTTCTGTAAAATAATTCCGGAAAAATAAAGTTCTCGCAAAACTGTGAGGGGAGGGGGATGGCTGCTTCATAAAAACGTAGAGTGCAAACATTCCAAAAGTTGCTGTAGCACAATGCGAAAAATCTTTATGTATTTTTTTTGTCTACAACTTACATAGAACAATTTATCTATCTGAAAACTTTCGAGGATATGGTTTTGAGTTTCAGTGTAAAGTGGACACGATTAATCTTACGGACATGTGTGGGATGTATTTTGATGACCAGATTTGTATGGAGGTTGTCACATTGTGCACTTAATATGTTGGAAAGATGTGGTTGAAAACATGTAGAAGAGTTGATAATAGTTTTACAGCAGGTAGTGTTAATATGACTAAGAAGTATTAAATGACAAAAGGGTTCTTGTTTCTGTTCTTATTTGGAAGCATTCACAAATTTTTTTTGGTCATATTTGTTCAACTTTCCTGGATGCCACCATCTTATTAAATCGCATATCACGACTTTGATGTGGCTGAATAATGCTCCGAGCATTGATTGGAAGTTTCAATCTATCATCTAATAGACTTTCTCAGTGCTATATCTTATAAATCAAGAGTGAACAGTTGAACTTCCCCTTAAATGTTGGAAAATCCTTAGCAGAGTCTAATTTAGCTGGCCCTAAAGGATATTAAATCATACTTGACTTCAAGTCTCATAAGTCTATACACATCTCGAATGGAATTTAACACAAATACGGTATCTAAAACAAACAGATACCATATGAATCATAAACGACTCCCCAAAGATATTCATAAGCTAGCTGGCTGGCTGGATTATGGTATTCAACAGTAGCAACATATGGTACGCAAACTTTGGAAGTTCACTTTGAAGCTGAACTGCTGCGGGAGATTGGATAAGTTCCGAAAGTTTTTGTGGTACTCTAACGATTGTAAGATCTAGAAAACTTTCAAAGGAATTGTGATAGTTTGGTACATAGATGTCATATTCTGGATTTGGTCAAGTCGAAGAAGTAGAAGGAAAGATTATTTGCTAGAATGTGGAAGTCGCATTGGTTAAGTTGAGTGCATTTGTAGATAATTGTTCAATCTTATTCACGATTCTGTTCATTTTCGTTCAAAGAGATTAGAATAGATCATAGGATAAAAAATATCTTATTGTTATAACAATAAGAACTTGAACTAATACAAAATTGCTCGACATCAGAAAGTTTTGTGGGTTGTAATTTTTCAATGCTAAATTGAAAATCATTAACTATTTTTCTTGAAAACCTCTTTTCTCAGTCAATTTCAGATGCATTCACGATGCAATTAATACTTGCAATTTCCACATTAAAAAAGTCTCCCAAACAAAACATCCTGATGGTAACCACAAGCCGTTACTGTCCGACTTCATATAATCCAGCACACGATATAATTTTATTCTTGAAGGTGTTCCGTATATCTTCGTCAAGCCAAACAAAACGAAACGAAAATTTAGCTAAGGAGATTTTCTGAAGGGAATTCTTTGATGTGTATTTCGATGGTTTCGCTAATGAGTGAAACTGTCAGGAGTCGACGATATGTACAAACGTATGAAATCCGAAGCGGTATCGTAACGCACAGCATGCTTGACTACAAACCGTAGAGTAGACATTCTCTTTATTTTCTGGCCGAGATTTAGTGACGTACAAAACATATTGGAATGGAAGGAATTTCAGGAGTTATTTTCTTTGATCTTAGTTTTGATTGATGGACGAATAGACGAACCGAACAAACATACATACAGTAGTGATACGTTTTGTAATGCGGTGTAGATTTCTTTTATGTTTTTCTTTTCTTTTTTTGTTGTTGAAAGTAGTAAAAAAGTTTGGTGATACGCTGTATGTCGGTCGCATCACATGTGATTGCAACATGTGAACACGAACTGATTCCGCATTCGTTGATTTATTGTGGTGGATGGCGTCGTTTATTCTTGGTTGCGATTCTGGTTTTAGATGTTGAAGCAATGAATGCGTAAATATTTACGAAATCGGGAGAAATTTGGGTTCGCCGATTTTAACTTGCTGAATCTCGCAAACGGTGGATGTACTCACCTCGAGTTTAATGCGAATATAGCATATCTGAACCAAAAAATTGAAAAAAACCTCAACCAACTCTGATCAAAAATATACTATCCCTCCTGTTGCATTCCAAGACCATTTAATCCACTTCGTCGGCAATTGAATCCGACTACAAGCAATTAATGGAATACTTTAAGGTATTACAACAATCCGAGCGTCTTAACGTTAATAACATAATCCTCTTGGCTTGCTCGAGACTTGGCTGAGAAATGTTAACTCATGATCTCCTGGCAGCTTTTCATCTCCTCTTGGAATAATTGCTGTGCGTCCTGCAAATATTTTAAGGTTGCTAGGAAATTGACAAAGTCTTTTTAAGTTTTCGGGCATAACGCCACGCCTTAATTACTCGTTTCTCATTCCCAGCAACCCTTCAACAGAGATTGCTTTTGTTCAATTACTGGTGAAAAGGTACAAAAGACAAGTATCATGGTAGTGGATAAATGCTTTTACAAGGGACCACTTTTTCACTGTCAAGTCAATTGGCAAGGTATTTTTTTGTAACAATTTTCATCGCCGCCTTTTTTTACTCCGAGCTTCCATTTAGGGACTCTTTACGAGGAGCAGAGGAATGGTTGCTGTCGTGCTGCATGTCGTCTATGAAGGGTTAATTGCATATTGGGCGATAATGAAACACGACAGCTGTACTGGAGATTTTTGGACTGAGAGAAAAAATCTCAATAGAGGTTGTCTTATTCAATTAAGAATGGAAATGGTTGATGAAGTGATGAGTTGTTCAGTGTAGCAAGTTGAATCCATATAAGTCATTTTTTCGTAAAATTGCAACTGATTTGATAAAAGATGCATATAGATTGTAATTAGTTGTACAAAACGGTATTCATTTGTGTTACTTACATGGCACACAGTTTGTAACGCACAATCGTACCATTGGTGAGCTTCTTCCTCCGACTATCATCCTGTTATCTTATAAAATATTCTATTCTTCTATTAAAGTCGTTGAAATTTCACAAATTAACTCCTTAAATAAATAGCCTATCAAGTTATTAATAAAATGGTGCCTGGCTGAAAACTTCTGTGCAAATTCATTTTGAATAATGATCAATATTTGATGAGCACAAGCCCACTCAATTTTAACTTGACAGCTATTCATTGTTGCATAATAATATGATTATTCAAACCAGGATGTTAACTCAACAATAACTTTCTGACGTCCTAATATAGGATATAAGGATCCACTCTCATGAACGAATTATTGAAAAATTGTATAATCGAACCGAAAATTTCATCAAAATACGAAGGCTTCAAAAATATGTTGCTTATGAAGCTGCACGAATACACATGAAATATTTCCAAGAAAATATATCTCCTTAAAACCCTTTCCGGAAGGCAGCATCTGCTACAGGTTTTATAAAATGAAATTTTATATCGTAATAATTTCTACCTTCAACTCAACAACTTTTACAGATTTCCTCGTTTTTTTTTTTTGCCACGGTAATCTTGTTCATCTGCTCGCTCTTTTATCGGATTTTATCACAAAGATTCAAAAGATTTGTATTTAGGATATAGTAGGTAGGAGATAAAGTTGTGTCTATTCGAAACTCATATGGTTCCTGCACGAAAATCAAGCTGTACCGGTTAGTATGTTACAAAGCCAACTGTGGCGCGTAGAAAGAAGAAAGAGCTAGATTCTGCCAACATTTACACCATGAATGTTATCTAATGTACCTTGACTTCCATTTTTCCTACTCTTACACTATCAAATCTTCTTTTAAGCTTCGCATAGAATCTATATCATAAACTAGCTCTCGTTGGTGGGATATCCTGCTTGGGGTGATAGTAAAAATGGCTAAAAATTTCGTAGTCAGCAGAAAACGCACGAGATGGTTTTGCAAAAAGGATGCGGTGAGTTTATATTACGAGCCAAATCTAGCACAAATTGGCAATAAGTTTGATCCTTTTTTGGCAAATGCATAGATAGCAGCAAAGCATCGGAAGAGAAGGTGCTTTATTGAGGTATAGAACGGATCTCTTGTTGAAAGAGTTCTAAAGTAAATTTAAGGAAAATCGGAGATTTTGCATGTAAAAGCTTTTGAAATTTCCTGCAAGATATAAGGCAAAAATGTACGGCAAAACGTTGGTAAACGTATGCTGACTAGCAAGTACAAATATATTGTTCATTTGAAGTCGATTCGGTGGGCGAATGTTTGTTTTATTGGGGATGAAGAAATTGTTTTAAGAGTTTTAATTTATCCGTAAAGAATGATTACCAAAAAGTACTGTCTGGTAATCATTCTTTACGGATAGCTATTACAAACATCCTTGGCAGTCACGTATCGTCTTAATACAGTTTTCTCGTTCATTGTCGATTTTTTATGATCCTATTTCATGGATTATGTATTAATTAAGTGTATTATGTGTATTGTGAAGTCATTCCTTACAAAAATAATCAAAGGACGACAAATTGATACTGCGTGCTGATGGTGCTTTATTTCAATCAAAAATTCTCCTCAACATTCGCACAGTTTCGGCAACACACCTTGAAAGCTGTCGAAGAAAAAAACAATCCATATTTTGCTGGAGATATTTTACATTACACTCGCGTGAATGTCGAAATAACGCGCACTTCAATATATACACATTTTTCTTGCCTTGAATACTTCATGAGCTTTTCGATTTGCTACTGTTTTCAGGATTTATTTCGCATAATTTTCGTATTATTTCGTAAACTTATTCGATTTTTAGATTAGGTCATTCTGCTAAATTTTTCCACTACGGTTTACCATGCCTTTTCAAGCTTTTCAATCATTTATTTCGTATATTCTGATTGCTAAATTGCAAGCAATATCCATAAACAGTAAAATGTAAAAAAAGTACATCGTTTCATGGCTTCAGAAACCATGAACATTTGCTCATTCTAACTTGTATCGAATTCAAAAAAAATTGCAGGTCCTTTTTTCGTTCACTGTCCGCAATGTGGTAAGTGCTGTAAACCATATTCCTAATCGATGGAAATGCTTTATCAACCATGAAACCAAGCCAATCGAAAACAAATTCCAGCGGATAAATGAAAAATGCGTATGACTGTATCCTAGGGTTCGAGCAACATGCACTCCTGCTTCATGTAGAAATCGACAGATCAGAATTTTATTCATATTATGAATCAATGAATTCAATATAGTCTTGGTTTTTGATTTGAAATAGAAATATTCGGAAGCAAGCACACATGGAAACCTATGGATTTAATTTGACGCCCAAAAGGCCGTCTAGTTCGGTTTATAATTCATTAATGCATATTTGACGGTATTGAATGTGTCGCTATGATTTAATTAGTATATTCAACGAACTGGAAGGTCCAAGGCTTTTGATGTTGTGGGAATATATCGTTATTTAATTAATGTTATTCTCTAAATTTTATTTTCGTTGCTTTCGAGCTTCATAATTCTTTTTTTCATGAATTTCTTTCTTATGTATCTTTAATGTATAAAATCAATCGAAATGCAATCTGGCAAGCTCAAAAAATTGTTTGAGCTATTATTCATCGTTCAATCTTGTAATAAACGTACTCCCTTAAGAACTACGTTTAAATTTCCTTCTTATCAAATTCGTCCTGTCAGCATTTTTAAAAGTTCAACGTTTTATCCGATCAAAATATTCTACAAGAGCTTGAAGCACTGAAGGCATGATTCCTCATGATTTATTGCTAGCCTTCCATACATTTTCAGAACAAGCGTCCTGTTCTACCTTGCATCACTTATACCTACCTATGTTTGTAAATTATTGAAAACTGCGATGTAAACTTTACACTGTACTTCCTTAAATTGTCATCCGACCCTGACAGAAAGACAAATTGTTTCCTCCCCCCCTCCCTCCTCTTAAACAAACAAGCAAGCAAACAAACGTGTTTTCTACTCTTGTTACTTTTGTGGGTTCTACTTGGCATTTCTGTTTACCCAAGAAACATTCCTGTAGATTTGTTTGTACGGTTATTATTGTTATTCTCACCACGATGAAGAATAGAACACAAGAAACGATCCCTGGGACATTTGTTCAGGGCAATGTACAATATTATCGTTTGCTGTAAAAAGGATTCAGATATGCTAATTTGAATTTTTGCTTGCATTTGTGTTGCATCATACGTATTCGTTCAATTTATTGCGAGTCAAATTGGTAAACATAAACATATTTGGAGAAGAACTTTAGTACGATATCTTATGGAACTGGTTCTGCTTCTCTGGAAGAAAACTATGTTATGAAACATAGGAAAATATATAACGCTTGCTTTATAGTCACATGAAATGCTCGTGCAAGGAATTCGAAGCCCAATCATTTCCAAATCAACAGAATTAAGCCCAGCTTGAAGTATACGTAATTTTAAATGTCCATCACATTAAGAGACGACTTAACCAATCAAAATAAATCTAGCTATAAGTCACTCAATTAGAATTTAACTTCCCTCATCTCTTATTTCACAATATTTTTTTATTTCAAAAAATGTCCTTCATTTGAGCTGCTAACATAACGAACGCAAAGCTAAAAATATTTGTGCGTTTCGTGCGTTGAATATTCTCTTGAGGATAGAAAACAAATTAATGAGGTTATTTTCCTTCTTGCGCTGGGTATCCTATTCGGAAAAGATTGTGAAACAGTCGAAAAAAATCGTTAACACCTGAAGATATAAATTGAAACGTGTCAACTTGTAAACTTCTTGGCAGGTGTCGATTAGTTTATCCTAGTGTTTTATTGTGTGGAAATACATCTTCGATATGTTCTTTTGGGAATGGAGGAGAAAGTTTTTCTTGGTTTTGTTTTCAAGATATTCTGAATGACTTGGAATCAATTTAACTTATTCTAATCGCAATACTTATGATGGTGTCAAGGAAATAAATTATTATTTAATTGACTCTTATTTGTAGATTGTGCCTGCAATGCGAAAGTATTAAATCATATCAAATAATGGAAAATTAATATGAGTTAAAGGTAGTTTTAAAACTGGCAGCTATTTGAAGCATAAAAACTTAAGTTGACTCCATTCATAAGCAAGGAGCATTTGGAAAACATCGATGAGGATCTGATTTTAGTTTGGAAGCCCAAATGCGGCAATATCCTAGTTTCGAAAATTAACCTCTTTGGGTATTCAAATAGATGGATGAGGGAAAAACAGTTGAACAAATTGTACCCACAAGTTCCATTGATATTCGTGAACAAGGCTATCACTCACTGTGGCGCTTTGATTTGGTATTAAAAATTTGAATAATTTCCTTCATGATCATAATCGATAGCGCCACGGACCAGGTTTGACCAGGGTGTTAAGGCTATGTTAGAGTTGCCAAGTTGACTTGACTTGAAGGTGGAGTGGTTAGCAACAAGCTTGACTGTAGTTATTATCCTGATTTTGATTCAGACACTCATTAACAGCTGAATGAGCTGTGTGGTATTTGGGCACCAAATCTCTCCTAAAACTACTAGCCGCCAGGAAGTCTCGAACCTAATACTCGGTGCATAGGAATTCAGCGTTGTACCCAGTAAGTCACCCGAGGAATATCTTCATAGTTACTGAATTTTCTAGTAATTATTTTAAATTAGCGCTTACCAATTAAACATTCGTTAAATTAATCAATGTATTTAACTCACAGACGAAATGATACACCGTAATCATTGGGTGCCATGAATCCAACGAATAAATAAATATAATTAATCATGATTGCAAAAATTCATGAATCAACGAAGCGAAGAAATTGTTGAAATTTTATTGTGTTGTTCATTTTTCGGAGGGTGAAATCATATTGAAAAATGCATTTTAATGATTTCTTTGAGAAATAAAATGATATTAATATTTTATGGAAGTGCTAGTTAGCTGCAGTCTGCAATGAGATTGTTTAACATATCGAAAAGCAACACAAATTGCAACGAAATGTTTGTACACTTACCTTCTGTCTTTTTTTAACCAATTTACCGACCCAGGAATGAGTACAATTTTTCAATTTATGTAACATTTAATGTTATGGCAAAATAGATAAGTGTATCTAAATACATATATAAAAAAGCGAAGCATTCCTAATGGAAAGTAAATTTGCGAAACATTTTTTTTCGTCCGTTTTCCTACTCTACATTATGTTCAATCAATCTATCAAAATTAAATCATCCTTTGAAATAATAAAAGAAAAGCCAGTCAATACTCAAGTGCTCTCTAAATCTTTTTTTAACTAGAAATGATAATGCAATCTACATAGATAAATGTTTGCTAATAAATTAAAGACAATAAAAGACAAACTAAAATGATGAAGAAATAGTTGCAGAATTTAATTCGAAATTGCACGTTTTCTTTCTGTCTTTCGGTCTCGTCTTATCATATTAATATGCTAACTTATAATTCCGATATTAAATATTAAGTAAGAAGCCAAAACATAACATTATCAAAACAATTTCAACAAATGATATTTAAAAAATAATAATAAAAGCTTGTGAGTCCACAATTGATTACCAATGATCCAATAATTCGTGGAATAAAAGACCCGAAAAATTAACGATTGGCAAGAATGTCAATGCTTTCAATACAGTTTCCACACAATGATTCGAAACGACAAGTAACCATCGTTTCGAAGGAAACATTATAAGATGATAATCCTTAGACATGGATTATCGATTTATCTAGATTTCTTTTGTATCGTTTGTATCTTTTGCCACGCTATTTATGATTTTATGCTGTGTCTCGTAAAGAGAGGCTTATAATATATGCATAAATTTAATAGTGTAGTATACATGTAACTAAAATATTTTTTTTAAAAAAAATTGTGCAAATTTATTACTTAAAGAATATTCACAGTAAAATAATTTTGACTGGTCCCATTGGTAGTTGCTTCATATAGTTCCACACGTCAACACGTGTCATACGCGATGTCATAACACCATTGATGCAGACAATTTCATCGCCTGATTTAATACTACCAGCTTTTTGTGCAGCACCACCTGCAACACGAAAAATATATATATTAGTTTCCGGATATATTGAATATTTTGATGGTATCTTTTTACCCCAAAACACTTTTTTCACAACCAAGGGTCGATTTCCTAACGGCGAATCATAACCACCTTCTATTGAGAATCCAAGACCACAATTGTCTTTGAGAATTTCGATTTCTCTAGCACCGGCGGGTACTTCTTCTGAAAAGGGAAGAATTCATTGGTAAAACATGTTTCAAGAGGTTGCCCCTCTGGGGTAATTTAAAAATGGCTCGGAAATATTTTAGAAGTGAATTAAGGCAAGATTAATTCAGAATATCCTTTGAAATAAAATAGGTAACTGTTTTCATGTCACGGAAATGGCTAAAAAGCAAAAAGCGTTTCTTTTTGAAGAGCGGGTTACCTTCTATTTCATTAACGTCTTCATGTTCTTTACTTGCGTTACTACCCATTCACTTTATGAATATATTTTGTTAAGATTTTATCTTGATGTAAATAAATTTTGAAACCGAAAAACCGAACGATTTTCAAATCAGAGTGTGTGACACTGAGCGTCCTCTACTTTCGGCATAATTATTATTTTTTGATAGTAGATGACAAGGATATTTAGTACTACTAGATTCAAATATTGAATAAGGTTCTAAATTAAAAATATTTTTTTGTATTATTGGGGGCTAATTCTAAAAGTTTCGAATTTGTTAAAGTGCCAATTTTTACAGAAAATTTTTTTTGTATTATTTTTAGCTTACCGTCATTTATGAAAATCCTTTCTTGCCTGTCCATGCCTAATGAACGGGCAGGCTCACGGGCTCTATTCAAAATGTCACCTGTACTAATCTTAGATGTGACTGCACCTCCTGATCCTCGTGTTGTTTGTACACCACAAAGTTGTTGCTTTGAAACGGTATCAGTCGGACTTATGTGTCCATTCATTGTAGCAACCTCGTGACCTGCCGTCTTTGCATTCGTCAAAGATGATTTGGACTCGCTTGATTCTTTAGCGGAAACTATATCCAGATCAAGATCTAATGATCGTGATGCCTTATGATAGGACAATTTCTTATCTAAATCGATTTCAGTTGGTTTATCGTTTAACGATGTCAACGAACCGAGTGATGATCGTTTTTTCGAAAGTGGCTTGGCAATAACCGATTCCGATCGTGTCACAACTAGAACAACTTCTGGTCGTGGAGTCTAAAAAAAAGAAATAAATTAGTAGCGTTTAAGATTTGTTTTTACTGTAAAGACTAAGAATCTTACCTTAAGAACAGTTATTGATTCACGATGCGTAAGGCCTCGCATGCTCAAGCCATTAATAGCTAAAATACGATCGCCTTTTTTAAGTCGCCCATCTTTAGCTGCTGGAGAGTTTCCAAGTATCTTGTGAATCTTTGTAAAGATAAAAGAGGTAAAACTTAATAATTTATTTGTGATCGTAATGAGTCGTTTGATATTAAAAAGGGTAGCCTACAACTGAATGTGCTTTCAACCACAAATCAACCAGCCAACTCAACCTCTGGATCAGCTCCGACAAAATGAGATAAAAAAATGATGAAAAATTTCGTAGAACTCTCAACTCATTTCATTTTTGTTGATCTGGTTGATGTTTCAACTTATCGGAATCCATTGTTTGGTACTCAAACTGTCCATACCATGAATTCTTGAACAAATCAGTTGAAATAAATAAAATGATCCAAACTGTACAACAACTTCAGATACATGCCACTTCTGATCGAACATTCAAATTAACATATTCTTCTCATATCAAACATTGCAGACTCGTATGTATTCTCAAAAAGGAATGACTACCAATTAAAAATATTTCGTTTGAGAAACTCCTCGAATTTCGCTCGTAAGTTAACACTCAATTTGATCTAAAACACGTATCACTTATTCCCTGTGACGAAATCCAACCGAAAATGCTCGTAAATGGAAGATTACTGCATGAACCACTTTTCCACCATTTCTTGGCCTAGCATGGATGGTCTCAAGAATTGGTATCGCGTCTGCAAAGCTAGCACATACAGTTATGTAATTTCCCGCATTTTGTCTTAATTAATTCGAGCGATTGCAGATAATGTGTATCTATCATTCGGACAGATACAAACATATGTACATAGACATAGATTGAATGCATCTTGTGGAGAGGGGGATAGAAAGTGCAAAAACCATTATTTACATACCGTAATCTCTTTGGCCTCGTAGTCTGAGCCGCCGGCCAATGTGATACCAATGCTGCTTTCGGGAGTTTCGCGTTGCAACACTACAATGAATGCATCAGGGGTTTTTAATGGTGGATCGGCTTCTTCGATGAGCACTTGAATGTCTTGTGCGGTGATGAGACTTTGGTTGCTTCCGAATGACGAGAAGCTTCCAAACTCGGTCGGGGTTTCTTGGTTGGATGGAAGATTTTGTGTGCTTGACGATACGCCCGACGACGAAGACGCAATGGAGTCGAGCGAGGAGAATCTTTCGTGGTACGTTGCAATGTTGCCAATCTTTTCAGTTTTGCTAATTGAGACCGGCTTGATTGGACTCTGTCCCGTTTGAGAACGCATCTCGAACTTTTCGCGAATCTCGGCTGTGGAGTTTTTCAATTTAATCGGAGCTCTTGGCGAAGCTTCCGCATTTGATTTATGTAGCGATTCAAATTTCTCGGCAATGGCTGAACGCTCAGGAGCTGTCGGTTTATGGGTGGACATGTCCTTTTGTCTGAACGCCTTTGCGGCTTCCGATTGCACCCATTTGGCGAGGTCGTCACTTTCGGCATGAACTGATCGCTTGGCAGGCTCGGGTTTCTTCGTTTGCGCCTTCTGATTAGGATCAGCTTTAAAGCTTGCCTTGCGCTCTTCGTCAATGAAAATGGCACTTATCTTACGCAAGGATGAGTCGGATTTACGGCTACTGTCGTCTGTGTCCGAAGTGACCTCAACATATGAGGCTACGTTGACGATCTTATCAACCAGCGACTCATCCTTCCCCACCAGTTTGTAGTTGATCGGTGCTGGAGCAACTGCTAAGGATTTGTTGGATCCCGTCGAGAGACTTCTTTGCTTCAGCTTCGGAGCTCTTCTGATCTCTTCCTCATCGTAGCCATCAGTGCTATCCTCATCCTCATATCGTCGGTTGCGTGCCAACGAAGAGGAATCATCTCGTCCACTGCGGCATTTAGCTGAAGCTAATATATTTTTGCGGTTTATCGTCGAGTCGCCAGATCCTGATTTCAATATTTTCCGACTCATATCGACGGTTGGTGTGCTCCCCACGGACGAGCAACTTGCTTGCGAGCCTGACCCTGAAGTAAGCGTAGATGTTGTGGAGCTTGCAATGGATGTATTTGTCTCGGAGCTAAGAGTCCTGGTCAATGCGAATTTTTCTTGGACAGGAGCTCTTGGCGACATTGGGGGAGATGATATTTTTGAGCTGAACACAGAGTCACTGTCGCTTTCCTCCACATGTGAGACCTTCGATAGTATCAATGAAGTACGAGGAGGTTTGGCCGGGGGAAGAGTGACACCTATTAAACATTGATAATAAAATAAAAAATCTGAACAATTAGTCTAGTCACTCACCGTCTGATTTCTTGAAGAACGGCGAACTTGATGTGACTGGAGCGGTGGCTGGCGTTCTATTGCCCGAGCTGAATATGCTTTTATATACGCCGTTGGAAAGGGAAGGAGAAGTGGCTGATACATTAGATGACCGTGTTGATGTTAAGTATCGATCTCTCCTGGGAGTAGTCTGTAAAGTGTTGTAGCCATTCATTTTGATTTTTTCGCTATCTTTGCTCTTGATTTCGGGTAAATCGATGATGGTTTCCAAATTTGAGGAAGGCCGCTCGGGAATAACTAGTCCTCTCAATTTCGACATTGACTTTCTTCTTTGTTCTAAAATGTTTGCGACTGACGCTCTTCTGCTGCCCTCGTCATGCCCAGAGAAGCTAGTGGTCCTGGTCAGCGTAGAAATGTTTCTTCGAGGAAGGGACGAGTAGCTCTGAGTGATATCACTCTTGTAAAGGGTACTCTCAGGCTGATTCCGTTCTATAAAACCAGAATTGGTTCGCGAATAAGGACGATAGTCATCGTTCAAATTTTCAACACTCATCGCTTTCTTAGTCAAAGAGCCTGTAAATGGCTGCAACTTGCAACTGGAGTCCAACAAGTTTTCTATGCTTTTATTGAACGATTTCGAGGAAGTCTTGTTGAAATCTGGACGATCGTCACTGGAAAACATGGCGATCTTGTCTCGAACCGACTTTTCTGACTTTTCGTCTTTCCTCCAGTCGGAAAGTTTCCGTGCAACCGGATTCGGACGTGGCTTATACGAATCCATATTGTGCAGGGTATTTATGCTGCTGCTTTTTGTTCTTGAAGCTTCGAACGAGGATGATACCAGTGGACTAGAAGCTGTAAACGTGCTACCTTGATCAAGTTTCATAACCTTCTCATTTTTCTCGGGTGTTCTGGCATCATCAACTTTTATTATCAAGTCCTGCCGGTAGACTTTCCTGGGAACTGTTGGTGGCGGCACTGATTTCGGAAGAGGTGGACAATCTGCTAGGCTATTCGATTGATCTGTAGCGGTGAAAGGGTTGGTCTGTTTGCTTGCAATTTTGCTGTCTGTTACGAGAGCTGTTGAAGATTTCACTGGTATGATCATTGGCTCGGAAAAGTTTGGTGGAAATTCATGCCCGTCGGGTGGCAAACGTGAATATGTTGGCGGTGAGCTGAGTGCAATATAGTCGTTCAGAATAAGTGGCGATGCGGCTATTTTGTCCATTTTTAGGTTTGAATCTGAAATGATCAGAAGATGGTTTTTTCTTATTTGAGCTCGTGCTTTTAACCATGTATAAACTAGTAAAGTATACCATTTTTTCAAGTAAATTCGGAGCAATTCACTAGATTTCACCTTAGTTTTCATAGTAATTCCGTAATCTGAAGAACTATTTGATTAGTAAAAATTCACATAGTCTATATACGTGACGTCAACAATTTTTCTCATGAAATATTTACACATTTCAAACACAATTACTTTCTTCAAGAAGATTCACGCCTTTTGGAGATTGAGATTACTGCTAGGAATTTCATACTTAAAATTTTAAATAGGAAAAATAGCAATAGAACCCGTGATAATAGGAAGCAGTTTTTCAAGCAAAAACTACTTAAAACTCTAAGAAAAATAGCTTAAAGAAAAACCACGAAATGACCACTTCTCTTTGGTCGTTATAAATTCGCGTGAAAATAAGATCGACCTAGACATTTCGTTTCTACTGTATATTTTTTTCTGCATTGAAGGCCTTTCTAGCAATTTTTTTTAAGAAGCCGTTAAAGACATTGTTATGATTCGGCATATATTTTTCTTACCATAGTATATAATGAATCTAATTAAGCATTGTCTTTTCTATTCTCCAATTCAGTTAGCATATGTGAAGACTATCTGTTAGAATCACAATAAACATGTTTTATGTTACTAAAACAGATGAAAGATAATTATTGCTGTTACCGTTTACGGTTTAATTTCTTTTATGACCTGATATAAATGATAAACAACCTAATGAATAGGAATAGAAGCAGAAAATGGAACATGGTCTACTATTCTACAGTAGTGATTGATTAATTTATAGCTTTGAATCGAAATTAATTGGATTTGTCATACAAAATGTTGTAGAAATGGCTTTTCGAATGAACCGATTCGGTGTTTGAGGTAACAGTAGATCATTTTTGGAATAATTTTTGTCTGAAGATCGATGGATAATTTAATTTTAATTAGATTTCCTTACTAGTATATCTATTCAAAATTAATTGAGTTTTATGTAGTTTAAAACTATCAAAAAGGATGCTTTTAGAGTAGAATTTTATTTTTGCTTGCATTCAATTCTTCCATAAGAAACAGGAAAATCGTTATGACCAACACTCTCAAGGTGTTTCGTAGTCAACGATTTTCGGATTTTCGCTGTTCATGGACATAAGTTAATGCTGAATTTTGGGAGGTCAATCTCCCGGAAGCTCTGTTGAATCGGAACCGGCTCGCTTGCCAAGTTGCATGCTATTCCGTTTGCATATTTTCAATTAGATTTACCTCAATAAAACGCAATTTTATTGGATTGTGCTACAGATTGAAATACATTCTGTTTGAATTTATCATCCGAAAAAATGGCCATCATCACTCTAACTATGGTAACATCAGTAGGCACTTGTGACCTTTCTTACGTGCAAAGTCATTTTTAACTCGTGACCTCGACCATACACTTAGAGTATTGTACATGTAACTTAAACCGCGCTCACCAAGGACTGAACGCTGATTGTTATTAAGATATAAATACTTAAACTGACACCCACATTCCAAAACCCGTTAAGCACTTACGTACGCATCTAAAGCGATTTCCATGCATTGAAATCGCTAACATTCGAAACATAGCCAAACTGAAAGTGGTTACGATTATTCATGATTCGCTGTCAAGATTATAAAATATTTTTGCTATTTACAAATGTAGATTAGCATTGCTTGTGTTGTTTCATACTGAGAAGACATTTTCGTCCAAGAGTCAAATAATTTGGACTTTCTTCAAAGTACAATGCGTTTGAGAAACATTTCTGGTAACTATAATCAGTTCCTAGCTATGTATCAACTCAAAATTTTATCGAAAGAATCTGTTGAAGCTTTTAATTGAGTGTAGATAAAATCAACAACAAAAAAAGCATTTGCGGTTGAGGAAGGAAGATGAAAGCGTGATTGTTCATCACAGTAACACGCTACCACGATTGCAAAACGACTGACGCTTGTTTTACATTAAACGGATGGTTACGTTCACTGATCATTTATGGATGGATGTCGATGATTCAACGGTTTTCTCGTGTGAAAGTGAAATATTCAAATTATTTGAAGAACATGTTTGTTGATAAATTGGCTTTAGTCCATTTTCTATCACTGAAAAGTTCAGTGGAATGTTACAATGACAAAATCTTGACCATTTTGTACTATCTCAATGAAAGAATTCACTATATATGTATACCTATGTATCGACTACACAGTAGAATTCGAAACACGTTAGAAAAATTCAATGTGAACGTGGAAATAGGAGGTGCCAATCATGATGCCATTACTTTTTTCTTTTGTTTCTTTAAGCAGAAATCCAGTGAGAATAATTGCTATGACCCCAAAGCCCTTGAACCTGTTCAATCATTAAATAATCTTTCGAATTCATCTTGTCAATACAAATGAGATAAACAATAAATCTGTGCCAAAATGTTAAGCAATCTTTTTATCTAGCCATGCTTCGTTGATTAGCTCTGGTACAAATTAGCAGCTGAATGACACACCACATGAAAACTATCGATCCATGACCAATTTCAAAATACAAACACCGCTCTTGTAGAGTATCTATTCTCGTTTTGGACCTGGAAAATTACCGAAAACATCTCGACTTCAACCTTCTTTTTTTTTGTTTAAAAAAAGGAGATATATCTACGTACGACCGTGACCAATGACTTAGAACACTAGATTTAGACAAATCACTATTCTTTCAACTTGCCAATCTTTTACGATTGTCATTAGCAGTCGAGGTGAATTATTGTTAGCTGAAAATAGTCCGAAGCAGGATGAGAAATAAAATTAATTATACATTTGTATTGTATTCTGAGTCAATTTCACGGATTAAATAGCGATAATCAACGCCTTATGCACGCCCCCGAAAATCAAATCAGCAAGAAGAAAAAATGGTGACTGAGCTTAAAAAGTTTAGATAGGATGTCGTGTATGTTGGCTTGGTTCAAATTATTGTAGCTGGTCCAAAGACAAGATTTTCAGTTTGCTGAAGAAATCAGTTAGATAGTAATCTACCCGAAACAATGTCTCAGATCAAATTGAGAAATAACATACATATGCTTGATTGGAAGCGTTCATGAATCGTTTTTAATTATTTTGGAAAATATGTTAGCGATGCTGATACCTCTTTTAAAAAATTCTCTTCAAAACGAATTTATGCAATCTTTGTCAAAAATAGATTCAATTCTTTGTTACTTTAAGAGATAAAATGGTGTTCGCCTTAATTTATAAAAAAATATATACATTTACATAAAATTGGAGCTCAGACGGTAACTACAATGAACAAATTGAGATAACATTTAAAATTTGTTAAAATGTCCATTTTCTTTCCGTTAAATAACCATTTGGCATGTGAAATCTTAAATGGATATGTTTTAGTATAATCGTAATCCAGGCATTTGTTTAAATGCCTTAGTTTTCCCTTCGCCGACATTTGATAAGAGTCTAGGAATGATGACATAAGGTAGTATGAATCATTTGTTAAGAATTTTATATGTGAAATATGTACGTCTGCAAATTGACTCACGCATTTAGAACTATCCAAGAGTTATTGATTGGTAATGCTTTCGTATCTATTCACTTCCGTTTGACTGTCAAAATTTCTGAGCTCTTCGAATTCGTGGCAATTGAATCATTAGTAATATATATATTTATATATATATATATTAAGTTACACAAAGAATTCAATCGGCGCCCAACGTGGGTTTCCTAGGTTTTTCGTACTAGCCAAAATCAATTTTATGCATGTTATTAGCTAACATTTCGTGCATATATATATATATATATATATAAATATATATATATATATATATATATAATATACATAATATATAATGGCGAATAAAATACATAAAATTGATTTTGGCTAGTACGAAAATCTAGGGAACCCACGTTGGGCGCCGATTGAATTCTTTGTATAGCTTTGACTATACATACATATGTATATTATATTCCAGATGTCAGCCATAGTTGAATAAGGTACTTCAAAAAAACTTAATTTTTCCCGTTCCCTGTCAATTCTTTTCAGTAAATTATTTCTCGTTCACCAAACAGTGATGATTGTCGCGCTCATGTATAAGTATTCTCGCTGTTATTCTAGTGTCCTTCAAAATTGTCAACCAGCTGCACCCAAGGATGCCATTATGTGCCGGTGTATCTTGCTGATAGCGAATTTTATATATGTTTTTATGTATATATTTGTTGAAGCATTTTGTTTTCAACAATTTTCCTCAGAAGTGAGATCTTCGTCTTTGCTTTTTCTTTAATGAAATAATTTTTATATAAAAATCTCCGAAATGTTGGCGAATAACTTAAATAAAATCGATTTTGGCTAGTACGAAAAATCTAGGGAACCCACGTTGGGCGCCGATTGAATTTTTTGTATAACTTTGACTTCTTGTAGGGGTGATCATCATTGAATATGTACTTTATGTTATTGAGAGATGGAAATCAACCACAACGATTTCCTGACCTTTGAAATATATGTGAAAATAAGGTGGTTGAAACCTTTTTAGTATTATTATGTAGTTCAAAAAAATCGGGAATGGCATTGATCAATTTTTAGATCTGCACAGTATTCTCGTGCTTGAGATTAATGTGGTAAATTATGTTTTCTTATTAGCTGAATCTTTGTAAACATTGCATAGAAATGGTCACTAAGGAAGCTGGGACAGAAAATCAACTTCAAATTTATGCACGTTTAATATAACATTACCTGTATTAAAGTCATAGTCGATGTACTTCTGGAAACTCGATTTTGGCTTCAGAAATATAACGCGAGGCTCCATAGTATTTGTTACACGATACACTTTAAGAACTGGCCGATTTCTCAACTAATACCGTCGCTTGCGTTTAATGGTGACACTTTGATTTTTTATCATCTAATACGGTATATTCACATGTATGCAGATGGCTTTGATACCACTCGTTAAACTTATCTTGATGCACTTCAATCTTAGCGCAGAGCGTTTAATTGTTCACCTGTGAGAACAATTTGCTATAGCAGTCGAGTCTCATGAATCTGTTTCTAAGAAGCACTTTTTACACTACACAAAAACAAGTGAAATATCTCCGACTAGATACACTTCGAGTTTCTTTTCTTTCTGCAAGAAGTAAAGGGAAAATTGTGAGAAAAGTCTACACTTCTAGCATTTTACACGGGGCTGTTTCCTTCCTTCCACACTGAACGGCACGACGGAACGGACGGACGGACGGCGACGAAACGACAAAAGCGACGCAAATCATAAGCCGCACAAAGCAATTTAATTAAAAGCGCGGATTACAGACACATTTTACAATATTCTCAGGATAGGAGCCATTATCGGCGCGAAGATCATTGCACTAGGCGTCGCTACTAGCTGCGTGCAGTGTGAGAAAAATTACAAAATGAATCAAATAAGAATTTATTCTTGGTAAAAGAAAGACCTGACTGTGTTCAGCCCAGCTTACCAGCCATACCTATAATGGGAAGCAGTTATGTATGGATCTGAAGCTGGACAAAGTGGGTTGACCGGGGTTGGCCTCTATTTAGAATGCGGATTTGCATAGAGCTGAACATTGTCGTATTTTGGAACCTTTAAATTTTGCAGATTTACATATTTACAAATGTTATAACGTTCTGTTTCTTTTCTTTTCGCGATTCTCAAATATTTTTTTACGTTCATTAATATTCGAATCGCATTCGGGAAGTGTCATCCAAATGGGTTTGCGAACGGTCTATCTATCCATTGACCGTCAAGAACTGGAATGGAAGTCAAAAGTCGAGATAAATTATACTATACGATTCCTCCACACTCCTGCAAACATGTCGATGGTGTTGTCTGAATTTCAATCAATGTTATGCAGATACAAAGTGGATCGACCGATTCTTGAACGATAAGCTCTGATCATTTTGTTTGATAGTTTTGTGTATGCTTTGATGAAAGCATAATTATTTATAATTTTTTTCATAGTCCGTCTGAAATGCATCTTGTGCAGATTGTGTTCAAGATCTTACGTCATTTTGGGAGTGGCTCTGAAAATTCGCCCAGTAGATTATTGAAGATCGTGACGGATACCAGGGCATGAAGGAGGGTATGTACTATGAATAATGATTGAATTTGATAGTCAGGTCATTATTTTGAGTCTCCTCAGTTATTTAGTTTAATGTCACAGACATGGCTCTTCACGTTTTACATATTCAAGCTGAATTTTCCACGCACTTGAGTGAAATCTTGATCATACATATCGTAACATCATCGAGAATTTTTGTTAGTGGTAAATACCAAGAAGATTAAAAAGTCTTCAGCTAACAATAAACTAAGTATCTTTCAATTATATAGTAAATAGTCTTAAGCAGATCTGAAATGTTAACGTCCAGATAGTATTCATGCGTTTTGAAATAAAAAAAGATCTTACGAAAATAACAATATGCCACACACTTTAGTATGCAATGGAAACTAACAAAGTTACAAATTGAGTTTGTAAATAATTAATCTGTAATCAAATCAAACTTAAAATATTACATGACTTTTTCTAAATACAAATTGAATCGTTGCTCACATGCAAAAAAGAAGTGAACAAAAGATGTTAAGACAAAAGCAGACAGTATATGAACTTTGATTGTTAGATTGTGTACTACACCGTTGACATGCACATCATACACTGCGATAAATTTCCAAGACATTGGAAAATCTACACAACGACTAATCTTAGATCCCACTTGTTACTATAGATTACCTGGTGCGATAATTGTTGCAACGAAACAATAGATACTATATTGAAATTCGGTTCTGTTTTATCTGCAACTGATTGCAAAAAAACTACAGATTTTACTTGCATAACACTTTGGTGATTTTTCCATTATTCAAATTTAGATAGAAAAAGTTTCTCGGTAATGTGAATTAGGTGTTCAGAAAGCTAAATTAATCCCGACGTAATGAGAATTAAATTAGGATTGTGGTTAGATTTAGTTTTACGAAACTCTGCGAATACTGCTAACGATCTCTTAATTTCTTAACAGCATTTTAATAGAAATTTAAATTGCGGTGGCAATTTGAATGCTCCGACACATGTGTTAATTTGGCAGAAACTAATCCACGCGTAAAAATAACTTGGCCTGTGATTTTTTTAATCATCTAAAAAGTACTCTTAGCTGACGTCTGGAAGCTATTATTTCAAAAAAAATATCTGCTGTACATATATCCCAAGAATTTTCTCGCAATATAATGGAAGCCTATCGTCTTGCTTTGTTGAATTGTGTAGGCAACACAGCAAGCTGCAGTATTAATGCATCTTCAAAACCATCCTTGACTGCAAGATCTATTTATAGGTGTAGTCAGTTCAAGTTCTTTGACGCCCTTTTCCATAAACAAAACCTTCTGCAGATCTTCGTATCATGGATTCGTACTCAACAAAAAGATACAATGCCGCCATGGCGGCTGTTCGTTCCCCTCTTTATTGTATCGGGAAAACTTCTTGCACTCTACTTAAATCGAATGTTTTGATCCTAAAAATAGCACATCTATAATCCTGATAAAGAGAAACAACAGAGATTCAATAAATACGAGAATATCAGTTCAGTTTTAGCGTAATTCCATGTACTATTGAACACGAAGTAAGGATTCTCAAAGATATAGACATTCTTTCAGTGCTGTGTTTTGTAATGTAGTTTTCAAGGTGACCAAGTCAACATATTTCTTCACTTATCTTTTCGCGTCGACAATATTTATCCAAACTAGGATAGCGAATAGATGGACTGTGTTCGTATGAAAAAGTTGTTGGATTATTTGCCCGTAATGGTGATTGGTCTCTGAACGAGTTTGGGCTACTTAAGCATGTTGTTTGTATACATGTTGCATGTAATTGAGGACATTTAACTTGCAGTATGGTCGAATTAGTTATTCAGGGTGTTGCTAATTGAAAATTTAGTTGAATAAGTCTTGTAACCTGTTGGAAATTCGATCCTAGGAAAATCATCACTAACAAAGACCATCTAACAGAACCCCCGTTGAAAGTATTATTTATTAATATAAATATAGAGCCTATTAAAAATTCAATTTTTTAAAGCACGAAATCCATATTTGGCCAAAACATTATTATGTACAATATCACACGTATTATTATCCACAGAAAAGAAAGGATGACCACTATTCTAGCCACCCACGTACATATATGTTGCGGAAAGAAAAACCTAGTCACCTGCATGTTGTGTCATCTCAACATGTAAAACGTCAGCAAGCAAGTTGTTGCTGTATTAACTATCAAATCAATCATGTTAATTTTCAGTTGATCCCAAAATAAATGCTTCAATCATAAATGCATGCATGTATGCCACACAGTTATATAAGCACCCGCAAAAACGAAGTCATCTGCCGCTTTCAAAAATTCGCAAACAACTCGTCGTCAATGTCTTAAAATTGAGTTTTTAACAAACGACTTCCTATAGTTCCCCCATGGATATCCAATCTGTGGGAGCCTGAACACAGTCTTTAAGATATTTGCATTTTATTAGATGTTCCACAAAAAAACCCAAACTAAACGTAATTCGATTAGATCACGCTTTTCAAAAGACATGCATAAATGTGTGTGGTGCACATATGATATTAGCACATTTCCTACTTTTAACAAGGTCATTATCTAGAGTTTATCATAAGCGCAAAATACTTATCATTTTAGATTGTTGCAAAAATTAACACTTCATATGCAAATGTGAATAACTGGAAACGATTCATGTTTTATGTATTTTGCACGCAAATTAACTAATTTGATATTTTGTAGATAATTTCGGTGATTTTCTTTTTGGAAATTTTGTAAAAGGAATTTGATTGTTTACTGGAAAAATATATATTTTCGATAATTATTTCAAAAGTCATGCAGTTATGCACTGACTAATTTTTCATCATTTGTATTTTGAGCAATATTCCTTGTTTGTTTTCATGGGTATGTCTTGAGGGAGATGTATCCACATCCAAAATTTCGGAAGAAGATACAATTCAAACGTTGTAGAAGTTAGAATTAAGGAATATTTGTGGGAGCTAGTTGAAAAAGGAAAGGCGTTTGAGCTTTTTATCATCAGCGTTCAGATTTCAATACAGACTTTAGTCCAGCTCGTCAGAAAAAAAATGTGATATATAATATTCCCTTGATTCCTATTGTGATTTTTTTTTTATAATTTGTTGAGCTCTGCGTTCAATTGAGCTTGCAAAATTAATTCAAAATTTTAATTGATATGCATTGCGAAAATATACATTGACCCGTATAAAATATATAATCATAATCGTGACAAATCACTGACAAAATGAAAGAGGACATTCAAATTTTCTTCTTTTTTTGAAAATATCACAATTTTAAGTCCGTCATAAAACACAAGATTTATTCCAATCGTCACAAAAACGTTACATCAAGAAGCCAAAAAGATAACATGTATTGTACATATATATGTTACATGTGAAAGAGAAAGGTTTCACATTTCTCAAAAAGATTAATGACAGTCATGGTCGTAAGGTAGTAGTGTGTGACTTAATTCGTCTCATTGATGGTGGCGCAGTGTTGTCCAGCCTTCACCAAACTTCACGAACAATGTAACAAGGAAGGAGATTGTGGCGAATTTCGATTGCACCAAACCTAAAATCTTCAGAAAACTATCTTTCAAATGAGTTTGAGGGTAATAGTGATCGGTAGAATGTTAGTTGGATGCTAAGTAGACATAACTAATGATCCGACTATCGATGAATTTGAAAAATGAATGTGAGCTTAATTTGTTAATTATGCAGAGAGGGAATATGATTTAGATTTAAATGCCATGGAATTTAAAATCATAGTTTGTGTTGGGAAAATATTGCGAATTAACGGTATGGGTTTTATGAAAGAATGTATGCAGATATTTGCTATAAGCTTGTGATATTCTCTAACAAAATAATCAGTTTGTTATGCTCTAGAAAAGAAATGTAGAATCGGACTGCAAATGCGCATCGAATCTGTGACTAGTTTGTAGATGCATTCCGCAGATGATAGATAACCTTTTGTATAATCGTGGCAATTAGGTCAGACTGATTTCGTTCCAGTTAATCTGTCTATCTTCATTGCAAAGTGCAAAACAACTGACATAAATAAGTGATCCGGAGGACAACGCTTTTCATTCCAAACTCAAGCGTATATTTTTAATGTCGAAATAAAAGCTGGTTTTTTTTTAATCGCTTAAATTAAATAATCCAAAATGAAAAGGCATCCATTATATAGTAATTAGAGACAGGCAATCAACTATTATAAATAGAAACCGATTTAAACGATATCGTTCCTGATCCTGAACTTTCAGGGCTGAATTTTGAATCGATATCCGTGCACAATCGCAAAACATATTTTCATGTACATTATACAATGTCACTTTGAGTATATGTAGACCCAAAAACTATATAAACTTTCACTCAAAATGTTCGCTTTCAAGCACTTACGGCCAATTACAAAATAACAATTACAGTATTTGTATTTTTAATCAAAAGATTGGATACACCGAAATCCAATGCAAGAGAATCTATTAAGGCATATTAATTAAAGCCACTCGCTCTCGAGTGGCTCCAGTCCAGTCCAAGGTGTTAAAATGCAATGATTGTAATCGAACATAGTAGTGTGTAGGAAAAGATCGGGCGAAATTTGCCCAAAAAATTAATAGACCAGATAGAAGGCTGCACCAACAAATCACCAGCAATAACTATTAGCCTTGATGAAGAAAACAGCGCATATTGCCTTCCCATTCGGCTATTCGGCTGCTGCTCTAGCCAAGAGTCGAGGAGGTTATTATTTTAATGTCTGGCACTTTTTTTTTTGTTGGCTCTTCGATTTTCATTATTACAATGGAACTTTTCGAAAGCTCCTGCCATGATGAATGCAATATGTGTTACCCGTGGTAGTCTGCACAGCAGAAGCAATAGTAATTTATTATAAATCGGAAAGTAATTTTTTTTTTGAAATTTACCGTTTTCTTGGGATGAAAAAAAAACAAAACAGAATAGAAGAGGGAAAAAACCACGTAATTAAAGGTAATGATCATTTCACTGCAAGGTCGAACGTCTTAGGAAAGTCAACAGCTTTACAACCTGCTCTATGGAATTTGTCGATAATTAATAAAAAAAATGATTTGAAAATAAGAGAAGGTTATGATGATGATAATGCGAATAGAAGATACTTTCATACTAGGCGTTTTTACTTGAATTCAATAGGAGATTGGGATCTTCTCAGAAATGGAAATTGTGAAAACATTGTCTTAAAGTATTGAAGGCATAGTTCATAATCACTTGTAGGAAATTTCGACATTATTTTGTCATTTGGGTAGCATTCAAATTGATGTAGACATTTTGAGATTGTCTTATCATTTTTCATGTAATATTGAGGACAGAAGTCACCATTCTGTATGGTATACATTTTGTGTATATATATATATATATATCCTCAAAGGTAAGATCTTCGTCTTCGATGGACCGAAATGTTGCCGAATAAAATAAATAAAATTGATTTTGGCTAGTACGAACAATCTAGGGAACCCACGTTGGGCGCCGATTGAATTCTTTGTGTCATATTGTATGTATTTACACACATACACACACATATATATATATATATATCCACAAAAGGTATTCTGAGTGCAAAGTAGGAAGCTTAGGGTGTTATTAAGTTTCGCAACATTACAAATTTTGCTAGGAATCCGGTCGAAGCCATGGTGGCATGTTGATGTGAGTTGAATAAGTCGCCAAGAATTTCAGTTAGATTAAAAATGCAGGATTATTGATTGGGTCTCAACTTTCAAATGAGACTTGCAATGAAGCAAACATTCGTCTTCTTAAGTCTTGCCATATCTAATCGAACCGTGATATACACAAAAGTAACGGTTTCAGCCGATATTAACCATAGCCATTAGCAAACACCAAAATCAGATACGCAATCTTTTTGAATTATTTCCAGCATCGCTGCTAATCATTGAATCACTTACTCATTGCTCACACCATACCACATCAGGTGTTCCTGATTTCATCAACCTAATTTCCACCAATCGCCCTAATATGCATTCAACTGCAACAACATCAGTGACCAGCCATAAAAGCTTATTGCTGAAGGAAATCACTTGAATTTTTTTTTGGTGGATTTATAATTAGTTAATGAATGAGTCGGTACTTTTGAAATGACGATGCATCTCATGTTGGTTGAATTTTTCGATGGTTTAGGTGAAATTTGGAATGATGATAGATACGATTGTATAGAAGGCCATTTTTTTTGTGGCCACTACTATCGTGCTTTCATATTGACGCACTGTCCGTCCAGTTATCCATCTGGACCAGTTTCGATGGAATTCAAATGAGATATTTCCTACAGGTTTGATTTCCACCAATTGCCTAATGTTCCGAAACAAATTTGAATATCAATCAATGAAAGTTTCGGCTGCTCTACATTAAGCAGGCTCCATTAATTTTAACTCATTGAAAACTAAAGCACTTTTCAAGATGAATGTGTGTAGCAGCTCAACGAACATTTTGTTTCGACGGCTGACTTCGAAAGATTTTAACCAATAAAGGAGAAAGCTTGAACTGAGACGTTCTCTTTTGGTATAGTTTTTAATAAGTATGAAAAATAATAAAAAAATATCGTGGTCTTTTGAAGTAAAAAATAATTTCCATACAACATCGAGAAAATCTACTGTTTTCAATCGGGACCCTTAAAATTTGAAGGCATACTTGTCAGCTTCCGGTATGCGAATTAGAAAACCATATTCAGGGCAAGAATTTCGAAACAACTACAATTATCTTGTAGGTCCAGAATGCACCTCGACTTTCTCTTCGTGGCCACTTGATATTTCCCTTGAAACTTGATCACAGGAAATGGTGTAACCAGGCGGAACAGCATTCGAAATATTGACCCTTAATCTTTGCTTCCAATGCTTGCAAACCAAATAATCGTTGACTAGTGCACGATCTGCAATGCAACAAAGCCAGAAACAGAACGATTGGACAATTATCTTTTACACAATCACCATAGATACAATCGTCTATATTATCACATTAGGGTACGTCGCTTTAACCACTAGAAGCGCACTAGCACGGATCCAGCCAGACTGTATCCTCTATTAATCGGTTTTTATTATTCGATACCGTATCAGATCACTCAGGATCATTGTCCACCGATCGTAACACATGTCGTTCAACGTTCTTGATTAGTCGTGGGCATAGCATGCAATCGCGAAAACGTGAATCTCATGCAAAGTAAAATTGAAGATATTCGGTCTCTTGTATGAACTGTATCTGCTTCTAATATCCGCAATACAGTGAAAACAGATCGCGACAATGAGATACAGAGATGGCAAGGATGATGATCTTCGCTGTCGGGGACCATGAAATTCACGTAGTGTCAGTGGAATCCGCACGGCAGCTGACGGACGGATCGAATGAGAACAATTTAAAAGATAAAAGATGAAAAACGAAAACTCGTATAACACAACTACGATGTGCTTGCTATCCGGATTCCCGGGCCAACCAACCATCGACACATGTAGTGCTGCTGAACCGACAGAAACTGACTGACTGAACCGTACGTAAGTTCAATTCGTAAAAAAAACATGATTTTTTTCTTCGTCCATAATGTATGTTTGTTGTGTTTGATTTGTTGCTGTTGGTGGTATTGTTGCAATGTTGGTTTGATACGCGCGCGCACATATGTACATCATTTCCACACACAATCATATGGGCAGCAATGTGCATAAAATTATACGTTAAACAAGAAGCCCCCTAACTGACTATACCACGGCTCCACCATCCGTAATGCGGATGGAAATGGTAATGGTCATGACGCTGACCATATGTGAATGGAATGAAATGATCATAATCGTGGTTATTTGCTGCTTTTTTTTAGAGGACTAACTGTCCAAACAGCTATCGTCGCTAATGAATGAAATTGCAATCGAATAAAAGATCGTTGCTGATGTCCGAGATGTAACGGTTGGGGGCGAAAAGCAGTAAATGGTGATGTGTTTGGTGAACCACATATGTACACCCATTTGCAAATTATTTTACGCAGATAAACCTGACCAAGAACCTTATGGGAATTCGCTAATGTGTAAATAATAATAAAAACTTCATGTTGGGTCTTCAACTAAGCCTGATTAATGTCTTGCACATTAGTACCCAAGCGGCTAATGTATTGAAAGTTCGCAATGTGGATTAACTACTTACGAAACGCGCGGCTTACATCAATGTAACAATGACCTCTTAGACACTACTACCTTGTTGTACATATTTTGGCATTTCCCGGGTTTCAAACTGCGCCAGCCAAATTTTATTGCTAAAATATATATACATAGGTACTATCGAGATTTATACTTTCACCTTAGTCCTTCTGTGGAGCTTCTAAGATAGATTTGATGTGAATTATTTACCATAAAATACAACGAGAGATGGATTTCACCTGAAGCAATCTATTTCATCATAGTGTTGAACGGGATGACCTGTTCTTGGTTAACTGTGGACCTTCTTTTATGCAAAGTTATTTATTTTTGCATAGTTTTTTATGAATATTTGATTACAAATAAGCTGTTTATGGGTCAATGGCATGGTTCTTGTGCTTCGGTCTAGTCGCAAAAACAGCTTATTCTTAATTTATTTAATGTCATCGACTTACGGCATTATAAAAACGGTCGATAGTACACGCATATTCAATATATGTATGTATATACATCGTTCTTCTTTTGCCAACAGATTTACATATCTGCTTAGGAAGATAGATAACAAATATTTTAATTTGCATTTGATGTTATAATTTCTGGTTTACGCGAATCACAAACATGTTAACCAATTTGCTTAGCAGTTAAAAGAACGGAAAATAATGAACAAGTTGTGTGCCGGAAAGGAACTTTTCCTAGTATAAATCGCTACGATGGGGAATAATGCTAACAACATTTTAGCTATAAAATCCCCCCTGTCAATATTTCCTTTTCACGTCTAAATTCACAAGGCGAAAATCTTAAAAGGACTGAAATTTGAGTCGATTTGCTCTAAATAGTGCCAAAGCTTGTTGCCCACGACATGTACTATGAAGCAACAAAGCAACAATGTAGAGAGTGAATCATCTTTGCTACTTTCTATAAAAAAGCTACTCAATAGGACCCACTTCAAGAATCTTCTGAAAATAGAGCACAACGACGGGAGCTCCTTTCATACCGGAAATATCTTAATTTGTGTAGCTTGAAAAAGTCTACATGCAGATATAATCTTAATACGTTGAATCTCTTCAGTTAACATTGTTGACTTAGTCAATATTAAATTTCAGCTTAAGATGAGTCTTATGAACATTGAATTATCTTCTCTACAATGTTTTATAACGGATAAATGGGCAGGGAAATAAGATTTAATTTCAAAAGATTGTTAGGATTATGTACATTAACAATAAGTGAATAATCTTGTGCTTTTTACGAAACTGTCTAAATCTTGAAATTCTTTAAAAGATATTAAATCCTACATCAATTCTACTGTCACAAAGACTCATTCGTTTTCGACGGGCAATTGTTTTTGATTTGAAACGATTCAAACAAAATAATTAATGAATCATGACATTGTGTGTGTGTGAGTCAGCGCACATTGACTAACAATTCATATAACTTAATTTGGAATGTATCTATTCTGAAACACTTGGATGGATATTACATGATTTGATTTGTGCTTATTCTATTTGAATTCACAAACTAATGTGATTAGGTTGATAAGTAAAATAAACAGCGTTGAAATCTTACCTGTAACGATTAAAAAAGATTTACTTGAGAAAAATGAACGAATTCGAAAATATCATTTCGATAATTTTTAATAGGGTGTAGTATTTAACGTTCGGAAGACTATAGAAATTTTAGTGTTTTCTGATGTTATTTTCATTTAGATTTATTTCCGAATGATATAAAAAATCATTCAAAGGATTTTAAAACATTCACTTCCAATTAAATGGTCTTCAAATGCGTTTTATCTGTTCTCCAACACTATTCAGGGTGGAATTTTCGAATCGCCCATATATGCCAGACCTTGCAAATCGATAAGTCAAGCTTTCCAGTACCATAAAGAATCGCTTGCAACAATACGATATCTTTTGGCAAAAATCCTATGCTAATAAGACCCCATTCTGAGCATAAAATTACAATCAACAATTTATTGGAATGTACGTTAAAATGGAATCCGTTTTTTTATTGTGAACAAATAATTATGGCCATTTTCCATTATTCAAGGTCCAGAACTTACACTGAATATCACTTTCTTTTATTGAATCATCCGCTTGGCAATCAATCGAATTGAATCCATGATTATAGTTTGTCGACAGTTGAGTATGATTATATTGATTTTGGAGCCCAATTTTCCAGGCATTAACCATCCATCAAATTTGATCTACTCTCCTATCTATTCATACATACATATATAGTTGTGTTGGAAGCCATTAGATGATTGCACATGTGAAAAAAATAGTTATCCAACCCCAACCGTCTGATGCCGGATCTATACCAGTTCAATGACTAGCTGGCTCACCACTAATGGGAATGGCAAATCAACTGATTAAACTATTCCCTTAATTGTTTGCATCAAAAAATTTGTTTATTCATTTGAATTCGCTCCAGGCTCATCCTTAGATAGCTTCTATCAACTGGACCTCAATCCTATCGAAAACACTCAATGCAAATTTCTCAAGTTCACTTTTCGAATCCTAGAAAGTGTGCAGAAACCTTATTTGAAATTCTCTCGTCGATCATTAATAAAAAAGTTTATGTAACAATAGAAAACAGTAGATGGCGATAATGTTCACCGAAAGGTATATTAGCGCCTAAAGTGTCCGAACGCTTTGCATGCAGTTGATCCCTCGCTGTGCTCGAGGGTTTTCAAAATGGCCCCGCTCTTGGAGCCTCCCGTCTTGTGATCTATTCAAATATAGCACTTCGGCATACTACGCTGGATGATGGTTCGAGTGCTTTTCTAATCTGCCCGTTTGGTTGATTGCTAGCTAGCTATCGTATCTATTGGGGATTGCTTTTCGTCACTTGACGAGATTGATGAAGCAACTGTGAAGAAATTGTTGACTTTAAAGTGAACTATCGCTCTCGACACGCTGTGAACAGTTTTGCGAATTGTTATTGTTAGCTTCCTCGTAGGTGCTTTGTTATGGGACTGAAAGCAGAATAGACAGTGCTTCACATCAGCAGGCAAATGGACAAGCTGTTGCGAATAGGCTAAGCTGTAGTCGCCATTAGGCTTATCGGCTCGGAACCGATTTTTCTATTGTTTAATGCAGATGAATATGTGTTAAGAAGTGGTTAGTCTTCAAGATTGTGCTGATTCGGAATACTTTCTCTTCTTGCGTTGCATCCATTCTTACTTGCAGCCAAACTTTGTAGGCTAGTAGTGGGGGAAAGCATACTTTTTTTGTGAAGTTTTCATATTTTATTGGCTATCGCGTGATGCGAGTGTGGAATGCAAGAGTCAAACTTATATAGTGTTGCCAATGGAAAGTTGAATTCGTTCAGAATATGACCCTCAAGAACGACAAACGTCTTATATAAGTGTTAGGAGTGGTTTAAATCAAAATTATTTGATGAGTATCAATCAAAACCTTACGCAACATGATTTTGGCTAAAAGGAAATATATGAAGCGTCGCCAAAGTCTTCTGGATTTTCGATTCGCTTCAACTAAAAACATGCAAACAACTGGCATTACTGGTCAGACATGGGACCCAGCCAACGAAGCCAGTCACCCGACAAAAAAAAACGCGATCACATCTTTTGCAAATGATTTCCTCTTCAATTATCCAAGCTGGATGGTGCTGGTCTGGCCGTTGTTGAAAAGCGCCTACACCAGGTGAAAGCAGGTTAAGAATGCTTTTGGATGAATTTTACCTAATTTACCGATTCGCATAGCGAGCGCTGCAATGGCGACTGGCGAACGACGACGATCAAAGCATGTGGACTACAATCCAAACAATTCTCTTTCTTATTCTTCATCTTGCATTCAACAGTGCTTCGGCGGCTTGACCCAATTCACGTGATGGAGTGATAAATAGCCATGAGATCATTGGAATACAACCGTGACAATGTAATTCTGGCACGAGTTATGCGAGAGATGCGGTAGAGAATGGCAAAGATATATTATCCTTTGATGTTCTAATTGTGGGTGTTATTCTAAAAAAGATTCCAAATTTTTCTGTAAATCTACGTTTTGGATCAAAATTTGCTAAATTCCATAGCGATTGTCCGCGAAAAAATAAATTTAGCGAATGCAAGGAATTCACAACAACAATCATAATTAGTAGTGATCTTATTGGGAGGAACTTGTCAAGGAAATTTCGCCTAGGTTTGTGCAGTACCTAAAATAATTTATTCGAAATATTTTCCCTGCGATACTAAGCGCATTTTCATCATACACACATAAAAATTTTCCAAGAAAATTTTCCAAGAAAATTTTCCAATAAAACTATTTCAACTTTGATTTACTTAAAAGGAAGGGTGGATACTTATTTATCTGCTACTACTACTACTTATCTAATTCGCCAGACTGTTCCATTGAAATTAACAAAGGCAGGAAGTTCTTCTTTGGTAGGAGGTGAAACTCATGTCCATGAAATTCGTTAATTTATTTTGCGCTTATATGCTAGGAATTAAACACTAAAATTTACCATATAGCGTCTATTGTTAAGAATTAAAGATAAACCGCTAGCTATCGAACTTGCCTATGGTCAACGTTAATTAATTGAAGTTTCCCATTCATGATGCAAAATGCAAATTTAACTATTGAATCTCTTTAGGTCAAAAAATCATCTGCTAACATTTCCGAATGAAGGCAAACAATCAAATTATATCAATGACGGAATAATTTTTGCTTATATACTGCTACTCTGTGATGCTTAACTAATGATGCTGGTAAAATTTATCGAAGGAAATTATTACATACATAGGTTGCATGGTGCGTGACTGAGTTAATGCAAATTATGCAGAACCTTGAAGATTGGAAAAATACCGTACATTTCACTATCACGGATAAATCACAGCCAAAATCAATTCTAAATTATTGTCGCCAGACTCATGTTCCTACTCTCTAAAATCTTTAAGCATATATGTAAGTATGTGAACATTAAAATGTAAAGAAATATCAGATATATCTGATCGTGTACATGTTCAAATCGAAACAACTTCCGTGTTCGAGGAATGTAAGATAAGGTCAAGATATACATACGACCGTTCGATTTTTTTCATTTGCAAAAGGAAAAGACGACGAGGCAAACAGATAACGGCTACGAACCACTTTTCAAGTACTCACCTTCACATTGAAAGTGGTTAAGGTAGTAGAATGAAGTGTTTGCTTTTTTTTCTTGTGCTACGAAAAATATTTGTTATTTTATTCCCGTGATTTGGATTTTCTTAAGAATTTAGTACAAGTGAAATTTCCTTTTGTTTATTGACTTTAAGAGAAATGTATAAGTATTTGAAAGTAAATGAAGAGTGAACTAGATATGGAACAAATAATATTTTCATATCATATCGGAATTGTGTATAGTTTACTTTCCATTTCATTTTGTTTTCGTGATCAATTCAATTTGAAAAATTTTATAGCCAAGATCCGTATTTTGTTTTTAGTGGAGTATCTAAAACCCAAATTTTTTGGCGCTGCAATATTAAATGTACTAGACACTACAGAATTGTTTGTCTTACATTTTTCCTAACTTGAATTTAGTGGATTTTTTCAAAATTTCAAAACATAAGCTTGTCAAGTCATAAATCCTTATTCCTCTATATGCAATAGTAGTTACATTCCATATAGTTGTTTCTAAATTTTATCTCTCACTACGAAAAAGTAGTATTTTCAAATTGCATTCAAGTGCATAAAGGTTGCATTTCGAAAGCAAGATATTTTCTCGCCGCTAACGTAAAAGATACATAGATAAATGTAGGTACCTATATTCTACTCTGCCCACTAATCCTGCTCGCAAATGAAACAGCAACAGTGATTGTGAGGGTGATAAACACAGTAAAATAGAGCAGGTCGTGACTTGGTGGAGTCCAACAAATCTATATACATGGTGAATAGCAACACAGCCTAATATGTATTTCAACTCGTCGGAAAAGTTACTCTAATTATCTACACATTTTTGTATATTCCATATTGCTAGTGTGAAAGATACTTCAGTGTGTATATATGAAGTCAAATTTAATAGAGACCGGCTCAAATCTTTTTCTTGTAAATGGGGTATTTACTTTGTACAGTTTGAATTCGACATTCAATTTCTATTGAGAGGGAAATCATCATCTGAATTGTAAGTGTAAAGCCGGGTCTCCTGCGCGTGTTTTGCTCTACACAATACACAAAACATTGTTCCCCTCATATTTCGCTACACATTTTTGATGGTATCAACAGTGTTTTTGCTTTCCATGTCCGATGGAAAATATCTACACATTTGTCGGGGTTAAGAGGCGGACAGTATAATCATTTCTCGACAACTCCCGTGGGCCACGCATGTGTCTTTGTGTTGAGTTGCAGATCTGGTAGTATCATTGATACAAGTTTCTTGAAATTGGATTCGGAACAACGAAAAAAGTTTCCTATACCGAATCGATCCTTTATCTTTAGCTCCATATAAATGTTAAAATTTCGAGACAGTAAGTAGGGCCTTACACGCACTTTAGGCTTTCTTCTGTTAGGAATCAAGCCGACCACAGCTAACAATGATAGTACGTCTTCTTCGTCCGAACACATTTCCACAATGATTTGTTTTAGAAAACAATATATGAGCAGGAGACACTTTGTGTATATACACACACAAAAATTGTGTAGACGTTTTTGTGTAGTGTGTAGAACAAAACACGCGCAGGAGACCCGGCTTAAGAAGTATTCAACTCTTTCTTTTCTGGAAGATAAAAATGTAAATGATATCGCAAAAAAGTTGTTTAATACCCTCCCTCCCCTCCCTCCCCTCCGTCCCCTCCCATGACCTTTCCAACCAAATGTTTCATTAATTGAGGGTATCTTTTGTTTCGAACGTAAATAAGTTAAGAAATCAGACAAATTGTATTAATAGTTTGCGTATTTATGGCAATAATAATTGATACCTTCTCATGAGTCCTATTCGTGACATAGTGCTGATCTTACTGCCACTAACAAAAGAGGAAAGTTGGTTCACGCTTATTTCTACCATAAGTCTGTGGATAGTTTGCTAGATTCCCTCAATCCCTAACCGCGCTTTGCTGCATCATCTTGTTTTATCGTTGCAGCTCAGTTGCATTCGAAACAAGTTTTCAGATCTTCGCAATATCTTCTTTGAACGACAGTTGTTTCTTTTCTCATCTTGAATTCTTCAAGTTTTTCTGTATCGTTTCTAAGCGTTGTCATTGCACTTCTGCTTAACATCTAACTACGATTACGCTATGGTGTCGCGTTTCGGTGCTGCAAGAATGTCTTTTGCAACAATGTATGTAGCTCGTCGTCTCCTTTCGTATGTCTTCAAGACTATAGAAAAATGTTGGAACTATTGCCAAGCGCTTCCAATATCCTCCATTGTACAACAACAGTAGCTGAAGCATCAAATGGCATGCAGGAACAGCTACAACGACTGGTCGATTCGATCATGCTGAACCTTTTGTAGAAACTGGCCACGAAGCAGCAGCAACGATAAAAACTTAGCAGCATCGCCATGAATCCATTCTGCAGCGTAACCTGAGCCTAGAATAGAACCAGACTGGGCGCCGTTTGTTGGCACTTTTGCAACTTTAACATCTTTTCCAGTTTTTGCACAAAGTTGTGCAAACACTTGTAAACGGACTGCATTACGGCCACCGAATCCCTTGATCACGTTCGCCGCACCAATGTTTGCGACCCTTAGTCGCATCCATGGCATGCAACCCGTCCATCCCATCTCGGTGAATCGATCTTCTTTGTAAATTGATTTCCAAGCATAACATTTTGATTACAATTTGATGCTACGGGAATAGCTTGAACTTTTTCTGGTGTTCCGTGATCACGATGATGGCGCGGATGGTACATTGAGCGAATATGGAAGGAAGATCGAACGAATCAGACATGGAAACTTGCTTACAGTTGATCTATTCTGGTCGCTGATTGGTTTGTTCCTTGGTTCATTGAAATCAGAGTTGGAATTGGAATTGCTTCGTGCAGGAAGATCAGAAGATTAGTGGAAAAGTTTCTGTTAATGCCAATATCAAGGAATTTTCGAACTTGGCATTGAATGGAATTCACTTGAGAATTTTTTTATGAAATGGTTTGTTTCTCTTGTAGTGTTTCACTAGCCGGGAATCAGTTTGGAGTTGATAACCAACGCTGCAGATAGAATTGAGGAAATAGTAAGACAATCTATAGCATTTTTTTAAAAAATACTGAGTATCTACGGTACAAGAATAGAAGGGTCGAATACTACGAAAGATCATGCAAATATCTTCCGATAGGTAACATTCACCTTCGTTTAGTTTGAATCGTTTAATGTTCAAAACAGTTTCAAGAATTGCTTATTCTGGAAAAGTTATATCAAATTCCTCTCTTTGATATCACGTTTAAGGTATTTTTGATATTAAGGCACATCAATATAAATTTCTCATCTACATGTAAGGCAACTAAAATCAGTGCTGTGTTCAATCCAAACACTACTTACGGCGTGCATCTCGCCGAAATGTCGACTATTAATATACAGCAAACGTAAAAAGCCAACACATCTGACTCAGTGTAATAAAAAAGCCAGGAAAAAACTAGAGCACGTAAAACTCTGTTGGCAAAAGAATTTTTCCAAAAAAAATACAAGGCACAAATCTTTGAAACGAGGAAAAACGAAAATCGTTCACGATGCTGTTGCCTTCTACTACATACGTACGGTAGTAGAAAATATCTTCCTCTTTCGCTTGTTGCAATATCTATCTTCAGGCTATTTCTGCGATACAAGAATCGCGCTGAAAAAAACCTGAAAGGAAGAAGAAAAACTTGAAGAAGAAGGTTTGATGGCCTGAAGCAGATCAGGCTGTAATGTAATGAAGGTCGTGGCCAGCAATGAAATGACCTTGGCGTTTAAAATGATTTTAATGAGTCTTCCTTGAATTTATCATGAACACCACATAAAAACGGATAAGAGATACATCCAAGAAAATGCGTAAGTCAAGAAGCAGCGAAAGATAAGTTAAACTGGGATGTTAGTGTTAAAGTTTATCTTCTTCACGAATTTTACAGGTGAGGTATTCGATGCCCAATAACGAGTGTGATACATTTAACTGCCTTTTTAGGTCATAAATTTCTTTCACATGCTGAAACTTTCAGTTGAATTGTACTCGTATGCTTCGGCAGTACGAAAGTTGTCCATGATACATATGAAATGGGCCGAATTGGATGAAGTGGCATGAGAACCACTACTTTAATGATACAGAAGAAGGTGGGTTTCAGGCCTGCTGTTCAACTGAACGAATTGGGCTCCCTTAACCTCGTGAAATAATTTTCGATTGGACTTTTTTTTTCGTGCGAAAGCAAAACAAATAAAGGCGGCCAAAGTGAAACCCATATTTTTGATAGGCACCTATGTACGTAAGTCTCGGCCTCTGATAGTTCCTCTCAATGACGTGGTAAATTCATCACGCTGACATTGATTGAAATGCTTTCCTCCTGGCCCGATCGCATCCACTTTCTCCCAACTGCGATCAATTTTAATGATGCGATCGACACGACAGCAACGTTCCGATCCCACCATCATATTCAAAAGCCATTTTTACGCAAAATCATTCTAGAATCGGTTGATGACTTGTGTTTCAGTATTACAACCATGAAGAGCCACCACTTCAGCCGTCGCTTTTGCTGTGTGGTGCGCTGCACTACTCTGCACAATGGCTTTAAATAATTTCTTTATTTGAGAATTTGAACTCGAGCTACAGGAAATATGTTATTTGATCAGATGTTTTCGGTATAATTCTATTAGTAATTGCGTTTGAGCCAAGTGTGAAGTAAATCAAACGAAAACGTAAAAAATCACCTTCCGCTGTAAAATACGAAACCATTGTTGTAGTTAGAATTCTCTAGAACGAAAATATCTTAAAAGGACGGAAGGCCGAAACTTTGAATTTAAAATTTAATTGCCAATTCGGCGGAACAACTCAATTTTCACTGGCAGCTTCCAAAGTAAGTTAGTTCTTTCACCCTGTGCAATTTTGATGAAATTTACATTACAATTTAATTGCTTTCTAGCATTGAGCTGTTCCAATCACATTAATTATGATTGACTCGATTATCAACTACTCGTAAATATCTGTGGCTGAAATTCCAAAAGTCAATAGATATTTTCATGTTCTCGAATTAATAGCATTTTTATTGAAAAATGATACGATGTCGTCTAGGTTTTTTCACGTAAAAAACATTGATGCAACAGTTTTTCACTATCCGGAATTATAGTTTGACGCAGATGGTTATTCCCGTATATTTTTGTTTCGTGTTCAATATTAACAAAGATAAGAAAGATACACCTTTTTACAAAAGAATACGCCATTTCTTTGTTGCAGTGTATGATACAATATTCAATGAAAATCAAGAAAAGAGTTGAAAACTTGTGGTGGCTGTAATAAAAACTTGAAAATTTATCTGTTTGCTTAATGCTATCATGAAAAAATGTGGCAATTTGTGGCTATAATGAAAAACAGATCTACTAAAATCTTTATAAAATATTTATAATTTGGTCGCATTGTTGTCTGAAACTGTGTTTTGTCAATGTAAGGTATAGGCAGTAATTTTTTTACTAGTAATTCAATTACCATATTTTTCTAGTCATTTTTTACCATGCTTTGTTTTGAAACATGTAATGCAGCCCTAAATATTTTAAATAAATAAATTGAAGACTATCATCAACGATGGATATAATAAGGGGTGGTAACTTTTGACAATAAAGCTTCCGATTGTTTGGCAGATTAGCCTCAAAAAGTCGTCAAATTAGGCTTATTATATTCATATATTCTTACCTACATATAATATGCTATCCTCTAGTTATATTTCGCTTACCTGAAAGAAAGAAATTATGGTTTAATAATAAGATTGCAAATCGCTACGTTATAAATTAAAACAAAATTTGCAAAAGCTATCTCAGGCTCTCGTTCAACACACTTCTCATTCATTTTTTACAATCCTCTGGATTTAACATATTGATTTTGGCTAGTACCAAAAATCCAGGGAACCCACGTCGGGCGCCGAATGAATTCTTTGTATAACTTTGACTACACATTCATATGTATATTGTATTCAAGATGTCAGCCATAGTTTAGTAAGGTACTTCAAAAAAATTAATTGTTCTCGTTCCCTGTCAGTTCTTTTCAGTAAATTATTTCTCATTCACCAAACAGTGATGATTGTCGCGCTAATGTATAAGTATTCTCGCTGTCATTCTAGTGTCCTTCAAAATTGTTAACCAGCTGCACCCAAGGATGCCATTATGTGCCAGTGTATCTTGCTGGTAGCGAATTTTATATATATTTATTTATATATTTGTTGAAGCATTTTGTTTTCAACAATTTTCCTCAGAAGTGAGATCTTCGTCTTTGCTTTTTCTTTAATGAAATAATTTTTATATAAAAATCTCCGAAATGTTGGCGAATAACTTAAATAAAATCGATTTTGACTAGTACGAAAAATCTAGGGAACCCACGTTGGGCGCCGATTGAATTTTTTGTATAACTTTGACTTCTTGTAGGGGTGATCATCATTGAATATGTACTTAATGTTATTGAGAGATGGAAATCAACCACAACGATTTCCTGACCTTTGAAATATATGTGAAAATAAGGTGGTTGAAACCTTTTTGGTATTTATATATATATATATATATATATATATATATATATATATATATATATATATATATATATATATATATATATGTATATATGTATATATATGTATATGAAAACTTTTTTACCTCCTTGAATAAGATCTACCACATCTAAATTAATATGAACCATGCCAAAACGGTATATTTTTCCAAAATAAATTCCTCCTATCACTTCAGATTAATTGTCTTGCATACGAGTCTCGATGATTCCGTAATCCTTATTAATGAGCATATAATCTTCAACATCTGACTAATCTTATCATTGGATTCTTTCAATTCTATCAGGTCTCAATCGACCGTTATGTAAATATGAGGTAGGTTTTCCGCAATCAGCTCAACATAATCCCACCCACGCAATGCATTTCGCCCACACACATACACACACTATATGCATTTAATATTGTTCGAATGAAAAATGTACTGTATAAGTATCTACATGTGATCATTATTAGATACATATGACTACAACGCCGAACTCTGTCAAACATATATTGATTCATAGGCAATAATATTCATAGTTAATAACAAGCGGAAAATTCAATTGCTGTCCAACATAAAAAATTAGATACATGCAAAGATATGCGGGTGTTGGGTTAAATGAATATGTTACTAAACATTTCCGAGAACTTGAAATTGAATGTTTAGGAAAGAAAAGAGGCGTGCATTCTTTCATGCCAAAATGGTGTATTTTTAAGATTAAAAAATGCTATTTTAATATGATGTGTGCTATTTTCGACAAGGTAAAACAACAAATTGATTCGATTGAATGAATAGTTTCCAAATTAACCGCTAAATTAATCATCATATCATTGATCTTTGCTTTATGTTCCTAATTAGATTAAATTAATCAAATTAAACTTGACTGAACACTTTTATGAAGTCTTATATTGACTTATAGTTGCTTGCTATCGATTCAGTGAAAGGATAATTCATCATAGCTAAGTGTAGTTCGCTCGAAGTTTGAGAAATGACTGTCGAATAAATTGAAAATTAAAAGGATTTGCCAATTTTCACAAAGAATTCTATCTCTTATTCGTAGAGATCGAGCCATTATTATCCTTGTCTTGAAATTTCCGTCAAAAAACTACAATGCTTTGAGCCAAGCAACATAAAATTGTATCTATGGTAAATTTGTTGTGTTTCTAAATTAAAGTGCAATAGTCTGGAAATTAAATTATCAAATATCGAATTTCGCAGCTTATGATATTTGTTCAATTGTTTTTAATGAAAATAATATCGTGCACGATTTATCTTGTCGATCGCAAGAATTTTAGATCTTGGCGTCTATAAAAATATGGTAGATCGCGTTGAAACGAGCGATAGCTAAGAGTAATAAAATGGTATGGTAAATAAAAATACAATAGATAATGATTACCAATAAAACAGAGAAGCGATCATTTTTCAAGAGTTCATGACTATAAACTCTACATTATCTAGAATTTACAAACAATACGACATTATTGTATCCATCTGCATCGGGCTTTAAATATCGGCTAAATTCATGAAGATCGTGTGAATTATGTTTCAAAGTTTCAACATACACTATAATTCACTTCAGCATCTCCATTCTAACCGCACCCTACCGAATACGAGGTCATACCTAGGCATCGTAACCAGGGTATCGCTTGAATTCTCGCCTTCTACATGAATATCATATTGCAAAGCATGTGGTGTTTCACTGTTACTCTCAATTGTGCTATTATAGCAATCAGCTTCTTAGTTAGCCATTTGCGGTTACCGAACCATATGGGAGAAGTTACATCATATTAATTACAAGATAAAAGCGAATTGCCTGTGCGAGGCGGTGCTGCACTAGCTCTTAGAAAACAGATTAACTTACACGTTCATCCTTTATCGTCGCTGCTCTATGAATAACGAAACAGAATCAATTTCAAGTTCATCTGCAGATCTCCACGTCGCGATCATTCGCTCTAGGAGGTGATTTTCTACGAGTGCGATGGGCGAATTGAGTTTCGGCCGGCTGGATATGAAGCGATAAATTTAAGCCATCTTGCTATCTGTTAGTACGTGAATCACAGATAGCTCTAGCTAACCACAATGTAGCCGCAACTAAGACCAATCACATTTAATTAAAACACTTTGTTTGCTACAATTAGTTTGGCTGATTGTTTCGATCACCCATATCGCTGGTACTTATTTTCTCCAGGAATGCTTCGTGCTTGGATGACAATACCGTTGTTACTTTAATGTCAGTCAAAAAAGTAGCACTTTTCACTGAATTCGCACTTGACCACACAACAACGATCCTCCCAGGATATAAACCTTTTCACACAACTACCAAACAGTGTGCACAAGGGCGAAACATGCAGCGACTAGGGGAAACGAACTTCTTTCAAGGCTTCCTCCTCTACGAGAAGTCGAACACCAAGTTGAAGAATCCTCTTAAGTGCTGCACCGTAGAACACCACTTAGTATCTACTTCCACGATCCGTGCTCACTCGAATCGACGCCACCTGGACATCTTGAAGAGGCTTGAAAAGTATCTTCACGCGTAGAATTTCTGCAATGTTGTATATTTAATCACCTGGCTTGGGAAACTTATTCGTGCTCGTATTATTAGCGTTCACTTTAACGAAGCGTTATCCCGTTTTGCCTTCGAATCTATTTGTTTCTCATTTATTTGCGCCGACGAGGGTCTTGCAAATTATAAACAATTGTAGCGAATTTCGCGAAGAAAGGCGAAAATTTGCAAAACCGTTAACATTCACTTCTAGGCAATGTTCTGAACAGAACAATGTTTGGAATGTCTTAATAATTATTATGCGTTACTTGAGAGAGCGATCCAGATGGATGAATGCGGCCTTCAGATTTTTGTGGGCCTGGCAACCGATGACCGTTTTTTTAGAAAAAAAAGAATAGAAGTTACTTTGGTTGTGATTAAGCTTTAGCTCTTCGTAATTTGAAAATCACTCGCTATTCATTTTAAATTGTTTCATACTAAAAATGGCAGAAACTTTATTACACTCAGCTCGAACCGACGACCATTTACGCGACCGATATTCACAACACGCTGTGTGCAACAGAGGTAGTATATACTCTCGAAGTGTCCAAAACGTTACGTTGCTGTTGCGGCTGGCGCGCTGAAGCAATCGAAGATCCGCGCTATATTATATTTCAACAGATATCTGTAGACCGGGGTCGTGCACTACTATAAGATGTGTAGTCCATTTAACTCGTCCACGGCAGCTCCATCGTCTATGAGAGATGCCCTCGCACTCACTGCCTTGACTTGCTGGAGCTGCTTCGATTCTCATCTGCTAGATATCTCCTCATGCTAAAATGGAGAACAGCAGCGGTCTACTACTGGCCAAGCCGCGCAAGACGAAGAAAGTCAGAAGAAACTACAAAATTGAGAAGCATTCACAAGATACAAGATTCTCAGTGATGCTTGCTTGGACCCAAGAACAAAGCGTGGCAACTTTTTCAGCATCACAATCTGTTGCTTTCAGTCGCGAATTTTATGACCAAGTCGTGAAAGATATGCGAGAAGTAGAAAATGTGCAAAGCACGTTGAAGATACACACATTGCAAACCCACGAAGATGCAGACCGCTGCTACAGTCAGCAAAAATTAATACGATCTCGACGCAAAACAAGTAAAGGAACCACCACAAGGTATCCAACAACGATGACTAGTCAAAGAAGAAAGACGAGTTTTGGTAGAAGTGGAGAGCGACGACAATGGTAACAACAACAGTACAGCAATAAGTGTATCTGGATGCAATCAATTGGGAGCAATTTTTTGATTGGATTCTATAGAAAAAGGGTCCAGGCGTGCTAAGTTCGAGCTTCAATAACTACTCAAATATCTCTCCACTATGTCCTTAGCACACCATGAGAGATGCATTCGAGCCACGAAAGAAGGAAACCTTTGGAATACGACTACAATTAAGGGACACAACAGTAACACAGCAATGATTTTCCATCTAAAGTGTGTTGTTAAAGATAGTTGACTTCTTACGAATCACATAGGGTCAAATTTCTTTAATTTTCAAAATTTATTGGACGTAACGAATCCATTGATTTGTTTCAGTATTTTCATATGTTAAATTTTGGATAATTGTCCAGTGACTTTTGTATGCATACATCACTTCATTGCGTAAACCTTTAAGATATCATCTTATGTTTGGCCACTCACCCTTCGATTTGTACCTTTTCGGCTTCAACTATGGTCTCACAAGAGTTCGATTCGTTTTAAGGTATTTTGCCATCGCTTTCACATCTAGGCTCAGCGAAAATTATGACCACAGCAACACTGCAACCGCGAGAATGAATGCAACAAATACAAGAGTAATCGAATACTATCGATGTGATTGTATTTTACATTGCATAGAATTTTTTCTAGCATGGCAACGAATGCCATGAAAGATTGGTCAAGCAAGATCGCGGAAAGAGAAGGTGGTAAGAATGAAGAAAAGCAGACTCACCAGAGGATTGTACTTACCGCATTAATCGATGACGTCTGAACTACTGGAAACATTGAACTTCAGCCAATTTCTGAATGTAATTTAATGAATAGTTTTACCCTTGTAAAAAGATTGGAGCTAAATACGGATGGGCCTAGCGACATCCTTTGATAATAGTTTACAGACAATGTTTAGGAGAATTATCAATAATGTTCTTCTGACGAAAATGTAATTTAAACATTATATAGGACGGTCCTTTATTTCCTCCCCCAATCAAAATTTCTAATAGAATAGTTAAAGTCAAAGAAATTTATACAACAAGTTGAAACTGACTATTCAGAAAAGTTTCTGCATTATTCTATTAGGTTATCCAGCTGTCGTAAATCATTGGCCAGTCATCTCAGACAGTTTGTTGCTTCCGCCACAGGACATATCTGTTTATTCAACAGTTTGACCTCATATCAAAACATCTGCATCAACTAACCGTTCAAGCATATATGTATGTATTTAATCTGTTTAATTGAGCATTAGTTCCAGCAAGCATCTAATCAATCGATACCAATCCATTCTCATCAGAAAGCAATTTTCGAAATTAAATGTCTAATTTACGGCTTCTTCGTGGAGTTGACCACACAACGAGATCTTTATGACCCTAATAAGGTGTCCGTTCTGTTTGTTAGGATTTGATAATAAAATTTTCACTTTTTATAGGCTTGTGAACAACCGCACGCCCATCCGCACAGCACAATCTTTTTTCTATTTCATTTGACATAGTGACGGGGATTATGTTGAAATTTGTTTAGTTCCTCCCCACATTCTTGTAGCTACAATCTAACATCATATGAATACAGCGAAATTCTCCTTTAGATCTAGAATGCCCTTCACACTTCCCATCCAGCATGTGTGCACATGTACTTATTTATTTGGATATTGCATGCAAGGAAGCCACGCTGGGAACATAATTATTTGAAAAGATGAACGGTAAGCACTTCTGTATCGTCTTAATTCTCAAGATAGTTATATCTTCGCCTGACCACTGAAATTAACTCTTTATCATTTCATGTTACCACTTTTTCTGGTCGAGAATCGTGTGATTAATCGCTGATTATAGGCCAACCATCCGGATGGCCGGACATTGCATTGCTGACAGTGGGAATAATAATGCCCAACTCAGATTATTGTCGAATTAATAGCTGAGAATTTTTTTCTTCTAATTATTGACCTACTCATCAGAAAGATGATTGTCTGACTTGTGTGTGTTCCTTCTTTCGACAGCCACAAAAATGTGATAATTAAATTTGAGATATGAGAATGAAAAATATCACATTCAGGTGTGCGTGTTAATTTCTGCTGAATGCCAAGAATTGAAGAGGTAATGCGATCATTGTTACGGTTACACGTAAAATTGTAGTGGGTATGTTAATTTTATAAAAGATACATCACTATGTAACAATGGATGTAAATCGACTTTCTTTTTACACTCAAAAATGTCTTATTGCTATTGCGGGACTATTTATTTGAATTCACACTACCTTTAAAAATAGGTTTATTATGAGAATATTGTGAGAATGTTTGCAAAACAATATGAAACCATTCCACACAAAATTCATTGAAATTATTACATATTCCCTGAAACTACGCTTCATTCAGAATTTCAGGTAATCTGAAACGTGAAGGATTTTTTTTCTCTATCGTTGTCATTTAGTTTATCTATTTTGCAATAATACAAAACATATTTTAATTATAAAGTGAAATTTTCCTATATCAAGCGGCTTAAATTTTTTGAAAATTTTTGTTTCTCTTTAACGATAACCATCAGGTCCAAACTGATTTTTGTACTTCGCAAACTTTTCAGCAATCAGCTCCTTTCCTATTGTAAAAGTGTGACTAAGGTCTTTAAAATACTGCATAGAAATTTTTAATTTCATTTTTTTGCGCGTTTCGTTTTTTTTTGTACTACGCTCTTTGCTATTCTTCGCTGTGCTGTCGAACAAAAACGATTACAAATTCCATGCCTCCTGTAGCGGTGAAAATTCTAAATTACAACCATAATTGCTCTTGGAATGATTCTAATCATCCGTAACAAAACCATGGTTAAGTAGTTCAAGCATTTTATTTTTAATTGGACTCCTTGCCTTTCTAGCTACTACCTGTTCCATTCAGCTAAATGAATGTTAATCAGATATGATCCGTGGAACAGTATTAAAAATTAGCTTGAATATCCTTAGCAAACGTCTAAATAACATAGTCCAGCAGTGTACAGATAAGGTCACTTTAGATCATCGTACAGTAACCTCCTGACGAAGAATACTTTCATATGACGGCGAGTTCATAGCCCTTCAAGCCTTTGCAAGATTCCAAATATGAAACTAGTAAACATTCATATCAGCTATCACTCGCAAGACCCTTACTTCCTCAACCGTCGTCTATTCGGACATTGGTCATCCTATTCATTACAACCATCTAACAGTGCTCGCAAACTAAACATCTTGGTCCAAAATAATTCTAAAAGGTACATTCAACTCTTGCCGAACAATTTCAATCTTTTTTCGAATGACCAAGGCACCAGGTCCAGCTCACAACTCTACTCAAATTGCCGCCATCGTTTCACATTCTTTGCCAAAATATCTCATCGCAAGACGACGACATAACAACTGCGACCAAGATTAAGAAGAAGGCGAAGTGGAGGCTTGATTTCGCTCGGTTTAACTCAACAGCGAAAAAAAAACTTTCCACATCTTCTATTTAATCCAAGTTGGATACGAATTAGAAATTGATAAAGAAAGAAGCAGTGGAGTGCAAGCAATTTGGCGTTACCACATACCGAGCACCTGAATAAAAGATGGTATCTACTAGATACCATAGTAGATGGGGAAAATGAAAGGACGGTATGGATGGAGTGCATAGATAGCCGAAAGGTTCTACCGCAGACCCTCACTCGTATTTAGAATTACAGCATTGATAGAGCGTGCGAATAAATTGAATCGCGAACAGGAAAGCGAAATGGCAAAAATATCCAAACAAATTTCGAGTTTAGCAGCAAAAGTTATTGGGTCCCGATAATGACTCTCAAATGAGTCGTGTTATAACCGAAAGGTGGACTTATGATAAATGACTGTTAGGTGGAAAGTTCTATTTAATTACGATTGAGGTGTTGCTGATAGTGTGAATAGAGAGGTGTACGATATGTTTGAAATCCTATTCAATTCGTTAAGAGATAACTTTAAATTAAATTCATCTTTTGAAAGCTCATTGAACCTGTCGAATGTGTGGTAATGTGTTTTGCGAAGCGTGAGCTAAATTTCGACTGTTAGACAGAAAAGTTTTTTTTTAATTTAAGAAACCGTAATTCCTGGCAAGATGAATTTCTTCTGTTGAATTTAAACGAAACAAGGACCTTTTTTTTGTATATTCACTCTACTACACATAATCGACATATACATACATGTTTCGCAAACTGATTGCAACCTAATTGTTGCCCGTATAACATTTAATGATGTTGAAATCCGAAACTTATAACTGTTAAGTTATTTTATTCAATCATCACAAAGTGACTCTAGGATTAGGAAGATGGTAATTGTAGTAATTGCGATTGTGCTGATGGTGATGCGTTATTCGCGTTAATTTTTTGGCCCAACTTGCTAAGATTTCTTATGAATAAATACAAGAAGAATCTTTTATGTATACATACATATCACTTATGGCAAGATATGATCGACCAAAGCGCAATAAAGTGTAAGCAATAAAATCAATCCAAGCTAATTGCTAGAAAATTAAAGGTGATAATATTCACGCAAGACCCATATGAGTTTTGTGACCATGATTCGAACTAACATCCACTTTTAATTTACCGCCTGGACTTAAGTGCGGTATTTATGTTTCTTTCAAGTTTTCCCGGTAACTTCCGTATAAGAAACATGAAACAGATCTTAGTTTTGATGAACAAAACAACGTCTCAAGTATCTATACGAAATAATTACAAGCTATTCTTCCAGAAGCTTGCACTTCCCCGAAGTGTTGACTCAATGCTTGGTAACTAGGCGGCCGCCTAAAGAAGAGAACCATGGACATTGTACTTCGTGGTCCTGTTGCTCTTGTTTTGCAGAATTTCCGCCTAGCCTAAGAGTTAAGCTGACATTGATGGAAGGCCACTCAACAGCCAGGCGACACTTTTCTTCGCTTTTTGTGCTCTCAATGTCTGCATCAGACAATCGGCATGTTGTTTGGGCTTTTAATTTACAACCTTCGCAAAATACTGGAGTAGTCACTCGATGCAGATTACATCGAGCACCAGGTCCAGCGCCAGTTTGCTTCGAACTTTTGTTGACCGCCTTGCATTTCAACCATTTTCACTCGGTTCAGATTGTTGTTTACGGTGTTGACAAAAGGAGTTGTCACCTAATTGCCCAGGTGAATAATTTGTGTTTGCGTTTCGTTTAGGTGACGAATCAGATTTCGTTATTTGCTTAGTCGACACAGCCAACTAGCCAGTTGACTTGTCGTCTAGAAGACGGTGGGAATAGTACTCTATGGCAACATACATACGAAAGACAGATACTCTGCACGGGACAGTTCAGGGACTTTGCATTCTCCTGAGTGGTCATAATTTGTATTGCAAAATACACTGTTTAGTGCATACAACAGACGTGAAATGAAATTTGAGTCGGTGGACACGAAATTCATTTAGCTGACTTGTACGTTGAATCGGGCTCATGAATGTGTTGCCTGTGGGATCATATGTGGGTTAGAAATCGTATAATCAACATTATAGAGTAGGAAATCTAGGTCAAGTACTCTCCAATGTTGAGCAAATATGATACGTGACCTAATCTGATTGAAGTTCTATCCTAGTCCGCTGATGCATACATGCTCGAAGCAACCAAAAAAAAAACGAAATATATTTTCTAATTTTTATTCAAAAGACTCACAAGCAGTTCTTCATGTTCCATGTCATTGTTACTATCTGAGGGTCACATCTATTTCAGTGTCTGTCAGCCAGTTAGTTAAAAAGCTCAATATCCATCTGCCCACCAATCAATTAATCTACGGACCACATAGCAAAAGATTGCCACCCAAGAAGGCAAGAGATTTATAAGTTGACTTCTTTAAACACTTTATGAAACATCTACCATGGTGTCCAATTTTACACCATCATTCCATGTTCTATCATTCTTTCCATCAGCAAACCACCCATGTCCGTTCGTAGCGCAATGAAGAGTCGAGGCATTTAATTTGAGAATATCAATAAACCTCTTCGTGGAAACAATTACTGAAATGGTGGCCAACTTGTCTGATTTCAATTGTAAATTGATTTGCCCTGATGACGTACAAAGGGCGATAACTGTGGACATATGTATATTTGAAACTTTTCGTTGATTTTATGGTCTGCAAGATGTGTACTCGACTCATCATCGTCTTCACGGCAGCGTCTGAGTCATGAACTAAGTAGAAAAAATCGTGTTACTTCATAGAATCTGAATCATTTGAACACATCATTGCACATTAGATGAGTTTTGCGACTCGAAGCAAGTTTCTCGTGCATTTAATCACCATGCTATTTCTAAGAAGATTTTCTATTTGAAATTTTGACCGAAAACCGTTAATGATTGGTCTTTATTCGCCATCAACATCACACATAAAGTTCTATAGTCAACCTTCAATAAATCCTCTCGAATCAAAATCTTCTAATAATGATGCATTCAATATTACGATTAAAATTACGCGTTTTAAATAGACGGTACCTAGTTTACATACCCTAGCTTGTTGATGATGATTAGCAATCTTGAAATTATCCTCGCACGGAAGCGATCTACAAGTACTTTAGAGCAAATTACATGACCCAAGTATTCAATTGGTTCGAAATAATATTCTTTATCTGCTCAGTTGCGTTGCATCTTACCAAGATGCCATACTATCATTATGTCTTGAGTATCTCGTAATGTTGAATAGCTATGTACGTACATAAGTGACGACGCACCCGGCATTTTTTTCTTCCATCTTACGGTTCTTGATTTTTCAATTATGAGAAAATGAGTATATTATGAAAAGTATCTTTGTAGATTCGAGTCCAGTGAAATTAGATAACAAGTGGATCGCAATGAATACTGTGTATGAAGGGAAGCATATTAAAAAAATATGAAACTTTGTATTTTCTTGTGCGATCAATCATGGCAAATCAAATTGACTAAAAGTTCAAACAATCACGTTGACTCTCACAATTGTGATTTGTATGGCATAGATAGATATTTACAATGTATGTGTAGTTTGTAATTAAGGTAGCACATTTGCTGAATTCCACTTGAATAATATGCTTGAATGCGAAAGTATGACTGGTTTAGAAATTTTGTGAAAATTTTTCACTGGTGGCTAAATTTAATGTTAAAGAAATGTTTTAAAAAACACCACTTGAATAGGATTTGCAGTCAAAACATTCCACGCTAGGACTAATACAATTTACACCGTAAAATAAAACCTGTTACTGTAAATTATAACCATAATTTTTGATAATATGTAGATACGGGTCCATAATCAAGTTCTCATTTCACGGATTAGTATTTTAACGGCTACAAATATTGTAGTTTTTAAGCTTAAAAATACTTTTGAAGTCATGCATTACACATTGCCCTAATGTTGCATTCCTAAAAGTTTGAGCATCCTACCTAAAGATATAAAACCCCTGAAGATTTAAGAATCTTCTCATTGTTTAGTATGATACCATCAGACGCCGTGAAGGTATAGACATCGTCAGCAAGCGGAAAATGATCAAAGCATCTCGTTGAGCCGCAAGTAGGTTCGAAATTCTGTTACACTACACGGTAATTAGCAATAATAACATTGAGCCCAACATCTCTTCTCCTGCTATCGCTCCTGTCGCCAGATCCTATTTCTTGTCTGTGTTTTTATTTGCTTCATTCTATTTGAATGACGTGACATTCTTTCAATGCAATTCAAAAAATGATTTTTCTTTGGAACATTGTCATCGCGCATCGACTCAAAACACAATGCATCTAGACTTTGAGAGTCTTGATTGGATAAAAAGATACATGGACGATGTACATTTTGTTAAATGGTACGCGCCACGTACTTGTCGTGTCGTCGTCAAAGCTTCATCAAATTGATGGTCGTCACCATGCCAGTTTTTATCGATTTACAATGATCCTTTCGGTTTTACGGGTTACAATAAAGATACTTGGAAATTAAGTAGACGCATGGATCTGAGGTTTATTACTCAATCGATAGAATGATATGACATAACTGAGCGGTGAATGCTATTGTATGACCTTAAAAAGGAATACTGCAGAATGGGACAAGAAAGGATGGAATCGGCATGCTGAATTTTGAAATAGACCGGTGAATTATTTTTTTAATCCTCTGTCCCTACCTCAACTAAAGTAACGTTTGCTATATCTTAGGGTCAAATTGATCCCACAGACTCATTTGTAAAGATTAAACGCAACAGGAAATTGAGGTACCCCCTAAATTTCGGGTCTGCAATCACCCCAAATACTTGATAGATATAGTTTAGCAAAATTGATGATCGAATGCTATTACAAATATGACTAATTATTTCTGAGAGTTTAATATATTCGGAACACAATAATACTAGCTCCATGTCCACTATCGAAATAGTTACTCGAAATTCAGTGAAAAGTACTAAGAAAAGCAGGTAAATTCATTACTGCCTGGAAAACCTATCATAGACTCGTAAATTGTGGATCCTGGTGACTTAAGTTAGCTTTCTTGATTGATTTAATAAGTGTATGGTTAAATCCATTTGAAAGGACAAGCATCCCATCAACAAATTACAACGTGAACTTTCCCAGACAGTTGTAAACTTTTCTCCATGTTTTTAACATATTATTTTAAATTCGAAAAGCCACTGACAGTGAAAATTCTTAATAAATTTCACCAAATATAAAATATTTACCTCAAAGAGATAAGCAACTAATGCCACACTTACCTTTTGTATTTCCCAGCAGATTGTTTGGTTTTGACGTTGTTGCTGATTTCATAGGTCTTGTATCTAGAGTTTGCACTGTAGTTTTCTTGGTATTTTCCTTTTCCATCTCACACGAATCCGATTTGTTAGTGAGTTGCGACCATTTTGATTGATTTTCGCTCGATTTGGGTGCATATATTGCATGCAGGGGTCTGTTTGTTGCAGCATCTGTTAAGATAGTCGGATTGTTTTCGACGCCCAAAATGATTCGTTCAATTGGTTTCGATTTCTCCTGATCAATTTGATTGATCACAATTTTTTCAGTTGAACTCTCAATATAATTTGAAACAATGTGCAATGAAGCGTTGTCAATCGGATTGGAAATGGTAGAGTTAAGGTCTGCCTTCACTTCATGAGCAGCTTCACTTGCTGGATCTGTTCCATGTAATTTGCCTGTGTTATCTGGTGAAATGTCTTCAGTAAGTGATATTATTGGCTCTTCACTTATGGTTTTATTACTATCCCCAGTTATAGATGTGGCAGAATCAGTTGCAAGATCCAAAAGATCAGTTGGCTCGGCATACAATCCAATGTTGAGATTAGAATCAGGATCAATTACTTCAGCAGATGAATCGACAATAGCTTCAAGAATCGAGTAGTCTGTGGACATCAAGCTGTCTTCTTTTTCCGAGGCAGGTTCCTCAATCAAATCTTTAGTACATGAATTATGTGCTGCTGATGCACATTGCCTGTTTACTTCACGTTCTGAATTTAGCAATGCTTGCGTCATTCTAATCGATTCCTTGCCTGATAATGGGAACAAGTCGATTGTGCAGCTCTTATCAGAAGGTTGATTATTATTCACACGCTGTCTATCATTAGTTTCAGCAAAGTTATCAGTAGATTCAAATATAATTTCGCCGATTTCTGGTTCGAGGTCATTACCAACGCTTGGTTCACTAGTAAACATTTCACTACCGAGGACTCCAGAAATTCCATTTGATTCGAAAACATTGGCGTCCTTGTTTGCTTCAATCAGTTCTTCGGGCTTGTCGACGAGTACTTCCTCAATTATTGTTGCGTCTGATTCGTTTGAAGACTCGTCCTTGACTTTGTGCTTCGTTGCGGCGCCACCGTTAATTACACTTTCTTCAATTCGTTTGTCACAAGCTGATACAGATACTCTCTCTCCAGACGACTCCATAGAAATACTTTTCGTACTAATAGGATGAGGATACGGTTCTGAAGCACTTGAACTTTTGTTTCGGCTACTATCTCTGCAGGATCTTTCGACTTGATGCTTAGATCCAGGAGATCCGTTCCGTAAACACTTTTTTCGTTCGTTGCGATACTTGTCGACATGTTCAGCTGACCATTGGCGTAACCGTCACCGTCACCGCGATTTTCAATTGAACTGATACTGGAGCCTCCTTGCGAACTCACTGACGGTGGTGATTGAGGCTTGAGCGGCTTATTGCTGATTTCATCGATTCCATCGGTCGTTCTTATCTTATCGCTAACACTGCTGGCAGCCAATTTGTTTTCTTCATCATGGCATTTTGCAGGTATCGTCATTTTAATGGCATTCCCGATTTCAATTGCAGCTGTTGAAATTGGTGTTGTGTCTGTTATCAATGTAGTTGTCGATTTCACTGCCGGTATTTCACCTTTAGACACATGCGCGTCGTCCTGTATGTCCAAAAGCGTATTGTTTGGTGTGTTCAAAGAATCGTCGCTAACAAATGTTCTTGTAGCAATTTCTAGTTGACTAGCGAGTATCGGGGACATTTCGTTGGCCATATCAATAACCACTCTAAAATAAAAGAAAAATCGAGAGATAACAAGTGTTTTTTTTTCAGATAGTCATTGAAACGATAAAAGCTGCATTTGGAAGAGAAGGCAAAATTAGGCTCGTGCAGATTAAAAACTAATATCAAGATCACGACTTTGTTAAATCATAAATTGAATGCTGATTTTGTTTGTGTTAGGATATACTAATACACATTTTCTGATATCCGAACATATTAGCCACGTGTGAATTCGCAATTGATGAAGTTACCCATCTCGACTAATAATCAAACTTACCTAGAATGGGTTTCCAACGAGGAAAGCTCCTCTTCAACTTCTCCAATAGTTGGTAACATGTTGGAATGCCATGAGAAATTGAAATACGCCTCGGATGGGCCAGGACCATCAACCACTTCGGGTGGGCCCAGCTTTTCACCGTCTTCAATTTCATAAACTTTCTCCTCGTCTTCGTCGCTACTGCTTGACGAACTTAACACATAATTAGAATCTTCTTCATTCATGAGCTTGATGCACTTTCCCACAACTATTGGCTTCTCCGTCTCGTCGTTCTCAACATCATCATCGACGCTAAATTCGGGACTTGCGTCCAGGACAAGTTTAGTCATAGAATTGACTTCGTTCTTGGGAATAGCGTCAATCAATCGCGGAAGTGGTATATGTTCGTTTCCGTTTTCATCGACCTCGCGCACCAGGGGAGCTTGTTGAGGAATTTTCGTGGAACTACCACTATTCGGTGGGGGATGATTCAAGTCGTTATTTTGAACGTTGTTATCGAGCTTGTCGCCTTCGTACGTTTGGATCGTGAAACGGATCTGTGAAGGGGGCGATGCTGGTTCCTTTGGTGAAGATGGTTGAGACTTCTCCGGTGATTTTGGATCTGCATGATGCTTTGGCACAACCGGGGGTGGCACAGGATTCCCAGTTTTAACTGGAAAAGCGTTTGATGAACTGTTGAGAATTTTTCTGTCTTTATCCGGAGCGATGTTGAGGATGATATGGCGTTTCTCCGAATCCTTTGAAAAGGTTTTAAATGAACATTCATTTGCATCTGGCGATAGTATTGGAATCTGAGACTTTGTACGTATGGGAGTTATCATGGAGACTTCATCAAAGTCGTTTGAAGGTTTTGCCATCGGTGCAATGGAGAAGTTAACTTTCGACGACTCACCATTGACTTTAGTATCAAATTTATTTGAGACGTTCAAATTCAAGTGTAGGTTTGCTTTATTTCGAGGTGGTGTTTGAAGATTGGAAATTATTGATTTTATATGGGAAGGTGATGTATTTCGGATTGCTATTTTCGATGGCACCTGTTCTCTAGTTGGTGAAGCCACTTGATGTTCATTCATCTCGTTTAGTTGTTTATCCTTGACTGAAATCACTTGGTTCTCTATCAATTCGTTAAGTTGTTTATCCTTGAAAAACGTATTAGGTGAGCCTAGTTTTAAATCAGTTTCTGATTTCTGTTTTTTAATAAGGCCCCTTGATCTCAAAACCAAACTCTTCTCTGATTTTCTAATATTTTCAGTAAAATCAACGGTATCAATATTCTGGTCGACATCTGTTTCTTTTTGGTCTATGCATGCAACAGGAATTTTTGACTTGGGAGATTTCATTTCCGTCTCCACTACTCTACAGGGTAGACCCTCTTGACCAGACTCAAAATGTAGAAAAACTCTACACAGTTCTTTTAAATCAACTTCGGCTGCACCACTCTTCGACTTGAATTTAATGTCACTTTCTGTTTTAGCCCTTCGCAACAATTTGCTGGGACTTACTTTTGGAATTTTCGAAACATGATCTTTAGGTTTCCCGTTCGGAGAACTCGTATTGTCACCTCTTGGGGATACTAGACCATTTGGTTCGGATTTAGAGAACTCGTCCTCACTCGAATCTTTAATTCTTCTCGGAATCGGCAAAACAGATCGCTTTTTGGGCTCTGTGATAGCAATTTGTCTGGGCTTCGGTTTTGGAGCATCGCTTACAATGATTTGAACGTTTTCGTAAACGTGGGCGTTATTTTCATTTCCATTAGTTTCAGGGGCACCAACCACAGTTGTTACAAATACATTTTCATATAATTTTTGGGGTTGCTTCGGGGTATTTGTAGGAGAAACATTTGAATCCGGCTCTAGTTTTTTCAAACACGCTTCCAGCTTAGCGGAACTATCAACGTTGAATTCCTTTTCAAGCAACGTGAACGGTTTCAGTACTTTCGCGAGTTCAGCCTTGTTGATGCTATGAGTGCCACCATTTGTGTGGTTTCCCGTTGGGGCTATGCCACCATTCGAATTGTACGAATAGTTTGAATCCGTTGAATATGTGGAACAAATGGAAAATCTGTCCACAACAGTAGATACTGAACTTCCAGTATCATCCGATTCACACTCCCCAATATTAGTGGTCTCATTTGAGAACAGGTTAATATAATACTCAGCATCTGGCGGAGGAGTGAAGGGCTTGTCGTCTCTTGGACTACCCCTTTCATGTCCTTGTTTCCGTTTAACCAATTTTCTAGGTGGCACTGGTGGCGGGGGCGGCGGTGGTTGGTTAGTTTGGGACTTATAGCTTTCATCTTCAGATTGGTCGAACTGGATGCCGTCTCCGTTTCGTACTTCCAGCTTGATCGCAACGTTGCTCTCCTTCAAACACCGGACACACTCGATACGTGTCATCTCAGCTACAGGTTGACCATCGATGGATATGATTTCGTCGCCTTCTTTCAAATAGCCCCAGCTTGCCTGGGCCCGCGAAGCAGGACTGTCGATAGCACATGACTGAATAAAAAGGCGTTGAACTTTGTCATGGCTTCTAAATATTGGCGATCCTTCCGGCTAGAAATAATAATGAATTCAATAAAGCATGACTCGGTTTGATATAAATGAACAATTATACCTTATCATCATTTTTTGTACCGCCTTGAAATTTTAATCCGAACCCCAAACGCTCTCCGGGCAAACGATACACAACAACAGATTCAATGCTATGATCTATGTTCTGTCCTGTTTTCTCAACAATGTCCTGCTGTATTCTCGGCGAGTTTGATGTATCATTGATAGAAAGCACTGTTATAAATGAAGAATCTTCCGGTGGATGATCTGAATAGGCTTTGTGTGGTATTTTTCGTGATCCGTTTAGAACACTTTTGACTTCTTCATCAACGGACACGACCGTTATGTAATCGTCCATGATAATTCACTGCATTTGTGAGTGATAGTGACTAGAAGGGGTGGCGCTATAAATAACAACAAAAATTTAAAAAAAAATCGTTGAATTTTTAAGATGCAGTTAGTCATTTTAGAAGCTATATTCAAAATTCAAGTAAGAAGTCTTCATAATTCTCTCTTCGTTGTAATTCAATATCGCGGCACGCCACTTACACTTTTTTGCCGGCCAGAAAAGTATAACTGCTGGCCTCGATGGCTCATAAAGACTTGGAACTTTTCACAGCCTATTGCTATGCCATCCGGCTGCATGTATGTGCCTAGGCTAAATTGTGGTTGTTGTACTGATTATTGTTGTTTAATAAAAGCTGTTTTCCGTCGAGTTTTTAAAGGACAAACTCCATTCATTCTAGACTAGATTTATGGTGATTGAAATTGTGATCTTATGCAAATAATCAACTCTTTTAAAGTACGTTACTCTTTACCACGTAAAATGATAAAAAATGGATTACAATTCTCAAGTGTCCAAAAAAGCCGCGAAATGTTTAGATTGCATAAAATCCACTTAACGTGCTAGTGCTATTTCGTCACATAAATTTAACACTTGAGAAATTTGGTGGGCTGTTTTCCTCGAATGTAAATTATCTTAGCAGTTAGACGTAATTTTTTTTAAATGCGCATATATCTCAAATATTCAGGTATACTAGTCACCAAAAGAAAGAGAAGTTCACAAAAGATATTGAAAATATAACACGCATCCAATTCTCCAATGGAATATCATAATTTCGTAAAAAGGTACGAAGGAAACGTTAAAATCATCTCATGAATAATAGAGATGTTTGGTAGGATGATAGTGAGTTTACTATCGCTTCAAGGCCTCCATCATATTTTCGTTTGGATACAAATGCATGGAAATTCCTTCGTCTGCCACCTACGGAATTGTATATATTGTGCACAAGAAAATACTGATTTCCGATTGCCTATGGAAATGTGACGACAGTGATGGTATTCTGTGCGATTGCGGACCGTTGTGCGTTGTAATTTACTGCGCTGAGGACTGCGTATTTGTCGTCGAAACCCCAAAAGCCTACATCCACTGCTAATTAACACAAGATTTCTGATATCGAATTCGTTTGGGTTTGATGATGCGCGCGTATCTTATCCAGGCATCGAAATGCTTTAAGAAATAAACGAAAGGTAACTTGGTCCACGCCGAATGGACATTGAAGAAAGTGTGGAAGACATTCGAACCGGTTAAGTAAGTCCCTATGCAGCCAAACTCATTTGGTGGTCAGTTGAACAAGTGGGCAGGAATCGCCTGGCATGGTAATAGACGAAAATTCAACTCTCTCTTTACCGTTCACAATTCGAATATCAAATTTCTTCTTGCATATCTTTTTTATACACTTGATGTGTGCTTTTCTTTTTGAATGGGTATTCATAATTAGTTCTGGGAAATTCTATGTGGAAAATTCAAATTTGGCTTGGTGTTGTTTCTCAATGTGTTCAGATGAAAGAAGTGAATGTAGCTAGGTTGGATCCGGCAATTGTTGTATTAACTTTGAATGCTTTGAATTTTAAATGGCCCGGCCTTAGCGCTGCTTGTCGTAATCACATGTCTGCATCACCACTTTTTGCATGCATTTATATGTTAAATGCATTAGTGGAACTAATTCAAGGTGTAACGTAACAAGCATATCGAAAATGATAAAGGTCAGATGAAACTAGGAAGAAAAGGATGATGATTTTCGCTTAAATGGAGTTATCTGTGAACAAACGATTTATGCATTCATGGTAAACATTTCCAATTTCCGTTTGAATCTCACTAACTACAAAATAAATTGACCTACTAGGTCACGTTTAATCAAAATGATCAGATGTAACGCAACCCCTATGAAATTTTTGGTGTTAATATCAAGTTTGTAACGACTTAATAATCCTGCAAATCGCAGCTACTCAGTATCAACAAAAAACTGGACCATAGTGTTATTGTATACAGTCTTCCAGATAGAATACTTCTCTTAGAAATAATTATGCATTCAATTGCTTCTCATTCGTCGTTTTCAAATATGCAATTAGATCGAATTAAGCTGATCCTCTTCATGCCTTCCAAATCGAAGTTGACCAGCTCCGCCACTTTGCGATTAGCTGCTATTAAGCAAGGTGAGTCGAACGTCTTAAGAGGTGGTATTGATGCTAAGGCTAGCAAATATTTCCAGCTGCTCATGATACTTGGCATGCAGTTGTAGTGGACGCAATCAGCATTTTATAATTGCATTCGACTGCCATTATATGTACACAGGCCATACATAACACGAGTAGCTCCAGTTGGGTATAAGAGAAGGTGCATAACACTTGCGGCCACGTAAGTTCACTGATTTTGCTTCATCCAATCCATGGAAGCGTGCAATTCATGTGTGTCGTTTAATAGAGGTCTGCACTCGGTTGTATAGTAATAAATGTGAGACGATAATGGAATTCCAAGTGATCCACATTCAATAAACTGTGCCATTTTCCTGGTGCAATGGGAAAAGATACTCGTAAATAGTAGATGAAAGATAAAACCTCGCTAACGCCATCGTCGCAGACATGCTGCTCGAATGGGCAGTAGCTGGCTGCGGATGATTGTGCTGGAAGTCGATGATTGTACTAACATATTTGCTGGGCAATATCATGATTTCGTATGAAAATGCAAGGTGCATGAAAGTTTGATTGCTTTTCTTAACTAAGAGTCAATACAGAGACCATTCAATAGACTTTGAAAATATTTGGCCTAGTTTTGAAAATTTTCTTCATTAAAAGATCAATTTTAGTTATAATAGACTCCACTTTCTTTTTCGTTAGTATCCAATATTTTTAAAATAAAATTTGGCGTCGTTTCAAAAAAGAGGTGGCATCTTCTGTTCGACATAGTGACACCCGTTTCAACCTATGAAAAGATCCTTCGAATATAGTCCACCTGCAATTTTAGAAATGACATGTAGCTGATTATTGAGGGTTAAGTGTTTGCATCCCTTTATTTTTAATATGAAATATGGACGCAGTGGCAATTGTTTGGAAAATCGAAACGATATAAACGCTTGTTTCATATATAAACAAAACATTGCATAAGTTCCAGGCTATTTATCACCAAATTTGAATGTTGTTTTTCAATAAATATTCTGTCATTTCGTTCTTTCATTTTGATCATCATATTTTTGGAACCAGACGCAGATATTCTGCCGATTTAAAATACACAGAAAAGCAATTGTTAATGTTCTTATTAATTTCTACAGGTTTTTATCACCGTTTAATGGTATAAATGCATCTATCTTTTTTTTGGAAAGGTTCACTTTCCAGTTTTTACATATTTTTCGTGAAAAATCAAAAGACATCGTTAAAATTGGTGTTATTTACAGGTTTTTTTTAAATTTATCGATTTAAAACCTATCATTTTTTGATGGTGTATAGCCAAAGTTGTTTTCTGGCAGAAGAAATCAAAAGACATCCATGTAAAGCCACAATTAATTTTTGTTTGCAAAAATTTTCGTTGATTGCCATTGATTCAAATGGCACTTTAAGCATTTCAATTGATTTTTCATATTCATGAATTAATTTCTGGTAGATTCCTTGCTACATCTCATTTTAAAACAAAGAGAAATTTCAATTAATAACTAACAATTTCGCACATGAAGTCCTATGTGTACCAAAAATATGAAAAGTTATTCGTTGAACAAAATGGCAGGTACACACGAAGTAAACAATTTTAAAATGTACAAGGACTACACTTAGGGCGAGACTGGGAGTGACAAAAGGCTTTCGAAATGTTTCCCGTTCCTTAACATACGTAGAATATAACTTTCTACTAGCAGACTCGGCTAGAATCGCCCCATACACGTTAGACATATTTATATATACACCTAGAATAATCTAGATCTTACATATTTGGGTAGCGTGACACGAATGGCCAAATTAGAAATAATGATTTTTTGAAGCTATCTTTGGAAAACCACTAGCATATTTGGTGCGCTATCGATTTCACTTTCATACAAAAGTTTTTGTGAAAGTCATTACTTCCAAATTAGTGATTTAGCACGAATTTTCATTTCTTCAATACAACACGATTAATTCAATTACAATTCGAATCGAATTGATCGATTTAGTCGCATAATAGCTAATTTACTTGAAACTGTTGAATTCTCCAAATGATTTGGAAAGCTGAATTTCGGTTAGTTTGAGCAATGGCAAAACTGCTAAAGTCATCATTTTCAATTGATTGAAAATGTTGACGGTCTTTCCCCGTACAGGCATAAAATGGTAGAATTGGTAAACCACAAAAGACTGTCACGACAGTTTATTTCGAACAGGTTCCCTCGAAACAAGGAGGCTTGCCATTCTATTTGGCAACAAGATACCGAAACCTCATCTGCACGTTCAGCTCAATCTGCAAGATTACCATTGCACTGAAACTTTGCTCAATGCCATCATCGTAAATGTGCAAAATATAGAGTGTAGTGTAGTTCACAACAGCCAACATCCACAGTCGAAACGAGAAAGTACTTTTTTGTCTTCACGTGCTCAATAAACGCGTATGCAGACATGAAATAATTTCAAGGTAAATTACATTCCACAAGCGCACACAATTGCCGGCGCAATTGCTATAAGTCCAGTCTTCGATTGAGCTGACACAAAATTCTAGCAAAACCAATAAGTGCTGCAGTGTTCAAGCTAACGTTTCTACCAATCAGCAGCAATTTGTACATCTTATAAGCAAACAAAAGTCGGCTAATTGTCATATCCAGATGTACATAAGTGGCAAATACCACACTCTCGCGGGCAGTAAGGTAATCGAGAACGCACATCATTTTCATGTGTAATAACGTTGTTTTTGCGCTATTTATTTGCATTTTTTTATTTATTTAGAACGTCTTCGCCATTCCACTTAGCACTTGGGGTTAATAAACTGTAGTGTTTGCCATTCTTTTCAAACGATTCTTTTCGAAATGATGCCGATAAATTGGAAACAACGAAATATGCCGGCCGGGGATTTAAACGGTAAAGATAAAAATGGGAAATACATTTGTGAAAAATCAATCGCAAACTGTTTTGGTACAGATAAAAGGAGCTCATTGCGTCAATTTGAAAGTGTTATAAGCTTTAAGGAAAAAAATTTGCAACTTCTATATTTTGTTTAAATTATTTGAACTCTAACGTTAGCGAAGCTTTAGACTCCAGAACGAATTCACCCGAAATGTAGGCAAAGAAGATTAGATAAGTAGCATGAAACCTAGTGATGCCTATTTCAGTTTATCGACGTCCCAGCCACAAAACGTAAATGTCGGTAAGCGCTTAATACAGTTTTGTCTATGCAGACTGAACAACAATAGGCTTTTTATGTGATGGTTTGATTGATACCCACTTTCTGTAAATATTTGATATTAGTTCCACGATGACCTCACTCGATTCAAAAGCAATAATATATCTAAGCTAGCGCTACCTGATACGACATGTTGATAAAATCAATGCGAATCATGAGACTATTTCCATGTTTGGAAATTTCGGACTCAATCCAAAATTTTGCTTGGAAAGCGTGCTCAATTTTTAGCTTTAAACAACTCACAACAAAAAAAACCTATTGTAACTATAAATGATAATCTTACAAAGTTTAATAAGATTCAATGAATGAATGAATTCAGTAATACATAATTGGTTTTAAGCATAAGTTGTAACACACTAGTTACCAACCTAAAACAGTCGTGTCCACTAACATAACCACAAAAATGTAGGAAATACGATACTTTTCCAACATACCATGCCATTTCTGTTGCAAAAAAATTGAGTAAAAAGGTACTCTTCTTCTGAAGATGCGCTCGATTACTTGAAATTCGATCCGGTTCTGAGCGTTCAAGCTCTCAAGCCGGTCCATGAAAACGCGTCTATTCAGTCAGTCAGAGTGTCTGTCAGGTAGTAACTAGTTGATCTAGAAAAGAATGCAAGCCAACTATACAAAAAGGAAAAACCAAGAAACGTGTAGCATTTATAGCATATATCAGATATCATGCAACAACTGTGATGTGTCGTGCACAGGTGCCTTTTGGTACTTAGCGCAAGAAAATGCAGATTGATCATCTATTTTTCCCTCGACGCTGACTTTACGACTTGGACTTCAGTTGGCAGATCCATCAGTGTTTCCCTGCATGTGGAAGAGAACAGATAAACCGAATCGCAACATAAACCGTAAATACCCATTGACCTGTATTTTTTATTACTATTTTTACGAAGAGCCCGTCTTTTGCTGCATGAAATGGTAAGCAATAAATTTACTATCGCTATAATGCTTGGATGGCAATGAAGACGACGGAAGAGTCTTAGACCTACGATCAGTGACCATACACAACATTCACATAGTTTGCATCCGACAAGAATGAATTTGTCTTGTTTGTATCTACATTTATGGATAGTAAATTGGCTGTGCACCTGTAATGCAGCAAATGATCAAAAAAGCAGAATGATAATGATTTGTGTAGAAAGATAATTACTTTCTGCGTGCAAGTTGGATTACGGTTTTTTTGTGAGAATTTCGCTCAAAAGTTCAGGGTGTGCTACTGTGGAGGTCTCAAGATTTAGAAATAAAGTCCTGTTTTATTCAGCAATTAGTGACTCGAAAGGTCAAGAACAATTTGGTACCAGTTCATGGTAGTTTTCCGTAACAAAAATATTGTCATCTTAGTAAAGTATATTATTAGTAAGGTATCCAATAGTGCTAGTACTGACGCTACGCATAAATCGCTTCCCAAAAGATTAATAACTTAATTTAACACTTACATACTTACATATATCGCCAAACAGCAACGCAATAATTATGGTATTCCTCAATTTATGCTAGCGTATGTCAAGAAAGAATTTACGATCAAAACAACCATGTATAGAATATATACGCGGCAACTTTTTTTTAAGTAAAAACCTACAAGTCACCACACTATTAAGAAGTGTTAAAAAATTAGAGTCACTTGAACTTTTGCTTTGCATAAACCTTGGTTAATTACGTCAATTCACTGTAACTGCTGTTCGAAGAAACACATCTAACAATTTATCAACCACTTAAGGATTTGTGAACAAACAACACTCGGCGCACACTACAACCGTTCGTTTGAAAAGGACATTTATTTTACACATATCATTTATTCCGTCCAAACAAATGTTTGCACATTGATTCAAGAGCGCTTCAACTGCAAACAGACGCCTTGAAATTGAATTTCAAATGAAATAGCCTTAACGAAATAACCACAAACTACAAGAACAACAACACTTGATCATAAAATTGATCGAAAATTCGCTAAATATGCTAAATCAACAAAACACTATTGACCGCAGGCAAAAATAGCATTTAGAGCTTGCTCAACGGCAATTAATTGTCGCGGAAAAGCGAAGAAACGGCGACTGCAACGAATGCGGTAATCACATTATCCGTCGCCACTAGGTTCCGCGGGAGCTTTGCGAAAATTCCTTGTAAATGTCAATCTTTAGATACACGCACGTTTAATTGTTAACGCGTGACCTTTAAAGAAATTTCCAAGTATCCGGATGCAGGCTTCCAAGTTGGCTGCAGAATTTACGATAGACGCCATTGATAACGATCCATTCTGGACTGCGACATTATTAAGCAGTTAACACTTCGATGTAAGTCTTCGGCATCACAGTATCTTTTAACAAGACTATTCCAAACCAGGGCGACTAGTCATTTTTACTCTGAGCAGTGTACGAAGAACAGCTCCGGCCTATGTTAACTACACCTGGGAACCGAGTCTGATCAACTAAGGTGTTGGATGCTTTTGATTAAGCGTATGACTTCAGACTTCACTGAGTCTCCGAAGACCGGTCTGCGGTCCAATCCGATCCGGTCTGGGTATTGTGGCGATCGTAATCGCAATCGCTGAGCAAAGTTGTAAGCCGTCTTGGTTGCTGGTAGATAGTTAGTTAGCTGGATAAGTGTCTTGTGCTTGGAGCTACTCTCTTGCGTTGTTTGTATTCAACATCCACCGATCTACCGCGCGTTCCATTGACAAACATGAACAGAAATTTTTAGAATCGAAAGATACTTTCACCTGGCATTTCAGCTAAACCCGAAATTCAGTGAATCCTAGCCGTTGGCCTCGTAGCTTGAAATAGCCGACCTTTCAATTTGCCCAATCATAAATGATCCATGAATCGATATGGACGTGGACTTTTGACTATCGATTGGATAATAGTTGAATCAATCTAGTAGCCAATGTAATTCCCACTGGATGTGGCCCACAAAAATTGCCGGCTGTATGGTATATTCTCAATCTTTGATTCTGCTTGTACCACACTGCACCTTGATTTTAGTTTCTCGGATGAAAGGTAGGTAACACATGCGCTCTCTGCTGAGGAGCGATTGCTGCACAGCTTCCGACACACGAATCATTCTGGCCCATATGTACACTGGATGGGATGTGTGTACGATAGAGTTGCTTGCTTGCTTGCTTGTTGCGTCCAAGTCTTTCACTTGTTGCAAGAAAACGTTTTGATACTCTTTAACATGTCCGTCGACAGTGTCTCTTTAATATTTATACTAACATGTTTCGACTTTATGGAGCAGGTACCACTTCAAGGCGAATAACGTTAATATGCCATATATAGATGTATGCAAGGCAACTCGAATAATAACTATATACCAGTTAAGATCAAAGTTCTTCTTGAAAATGGGTTGTAAATTACCGTAGTCACAAAAGTTGTCCAGCTTGTGTTGATGTTGACTTTCAAGTTTTCTTAGGAAATATTATTGTGGGCATTGGATTTTGGTTATTCTACATAAGTTGGAAATCAGTGTAAGAAAACTGCACTCGTCTTTTTTTTTAATAATCTCTCGAATTGGTATCGATTTCAAGAATATTTTAATTAAATCCTCGCTCTTTTTTTGCTAATATTAATATCTATTCGCCATTATCGTGCTAACACCTTGGATACTTCGCTTAGTGACTTCGATGAACGCATTGCATCGAAATGACGAAGGTAACTGACTCTTGCACAGCGGCTATTACTACTTACTTAATTCTTCTTTTCTTCAATATCCCCTACTGATAAAAACTCCTTAAAAAATCTTCCGGTTTTCGTTTTACAATTCAATTTGGATTTCAACACCGTCCGAAAAAAAATTCTTCACAACTCGATAATTTCACAATAGAGCCAGCCAGCCACACACTGCATGTAGCCAGCATCCGTTAACATAGTGAATTTCTACAACCTACATAAAAAAAATACTATTACTACTTTCTACAGTCATTCCATATTAATCATTTTGTCCAATTAGTTTGATATTAAAGTACACGAATTTGATCTCCATCTGTTTGAACAATACATCGTAAAGTAGAAACTATCTGGAAAAAAATTTAGGAAATTTCGAGACGGCATATTCAGGTGCATGAAACTCATAGGCGATTGTCGTGTGAGTCGACTCCATTCATTAGGATTAAAGTTTTAAATAAATTAATTCAAGCTCACACTGATTATGTCTTTGGCCCGCAGTCTGTATCTCGGCCATCGTACAGATATATATATATATGTCCTCTTGAACCGCATCTCAGCCACTTGGCTGAAATAAATCTGCATAAAATGTTGACTGTGTAACGCATACACTCAATTTGGGAATGAATAAGACTTTTTTTTTCTTGTAGATCGCAACCAGTTCGTTGTCATATCACAACTCTGCTCTGCCTCCCGAACGAAACGTTTTCAACTTTCGCGCATACTCATACGCTTATGGAACACTTAAAAGCTGTAAGCTATCATGCCTTTCGTTCAATTCAACTCGAATAGAGGTCATCAAAAGTGGCACTATTGATACAAAATGATTCTGATCGGCCGCTGAGTGTTTTTCGATGATGGGAAAAGAACGTTGAAATAATTCGAGTACGCGGATACAGTGATTGAGTGAGAAAAAAGATGCTTCTCATCATTTTATCCGTGCTTCACTACTGTACATTTCATGTCAAATCGACCATGAACTTAAAACAGCTAGCAAATTTCGCCTTTCCTCCTCTGACGTAATTATCTTCTTTTGATTACCACCACCAATTATTGCTTTTGGCCACAAAAGAAATACTGATCAGAGAGTATTTTCAACCATCCGAAACAGGAATATTGATAAATCCTGTGAACGATTGTAAATCATTGGTTTTCGTTAGTTGAAATGGACAAACGATAAAAGTATTTAGAAAAGAAGACCAAACATGCATTCTAAGAAGGCGAAAAAGAATAAATTGAGATACTGGTTAACATTTAACGTGATATGAATATAAAATATCAAAAGTTGACTGTTTGCTTATAAGGGAACAAGTTAAATATTTTAGTTGATATTCTGAAGTTGTCGTGGTTTTCACTCTCGTTTTGAATGTGCATAATGACGACCTTCAGATACATTTTTTATTTGCATCGTGATGTAAGTGTATTTCGCTATGCTTCTTCCGAATGATGGTTTAAATTGTTTCGGGTCCTGGTTATGTAATCTTCATTATATATTTCGATCAATTACGAAGATCTAAGGCGATTGTTCTTATTGTTTTGCTATGAAAATATTCAATATTTGATTGATATTTTTGGCAGCAAATTTAGATACATCAACTGCACCCAGTTTTTTTTACTTCTGGTTTTTAAGTTCTACATAAATATACATACATTGTGAAATGTAGTTAGATTGCAAATGAAATGAAAAACTATCTTTGAAATATATTTACAAGTAAGTGTAGCTGAAAATATGAGCCAACTGCAAAAAAATTTACAAATCCTATTACATCACCCAATCAATAGTAATAATACCCGTAAGTAGATTACAAAAGGAATCACCATAACTATCTACATCTGAAATACATAATGACGTACTACAATCCCACTTTGCCGGCATACTTAAACCACCAGCAATGAATGTATGTATCTCTGAATAAATTTGTAGAAGGTATTACAAGAGTATCTCATTCCATCCATAATATTTAGATCAATCAGCCAAGCATGCAATGTTTCTAGTGTTAGTGAGTGAATTTTATGCAGAAGTATTTCTATTTGAGTAAAATTCAAGAATCGGACGTATTAAGTTGCATCACGAAATTAATTCGTGGCAAAAAATGAGCTCATCGCTGTTATCAAACTTGTGAAAATTTCGTTAATGAGGTTCATTCAACTTGGACTTTTTGTACACTATGTGATCTCTTCTGCCTCTATCTATTATTCTCCTCCATCTGGCCGTAAATTTCATAAATAAAACATGAATTCAAAAAATAATACTAGCTGATGCTGATGAAGCGATATTGAATAAATTTTACCTTGAGAGCGAAACGAAAAGCTACAGTTTTACGCATGAAACTAATAATTAATTTTTGTATTAAAGCATATATTGTTATTCCGTTCCTCTCTTGACGAGTATCTACAAACGAAGAGAGTGTGAAATTTTTATTATTTATTTAAATACCTTCGAGATGAATATGGTATAATTGTTTATGGTAGAGTCTTCATGTAACAACAATTTATATGAGCAATGCGATCTAAGAAGATCTTTTCTGCTCTGTTGCTAGCTGTTGCCGGTCGGGGGACTGTATAATTGTCCACAAAAGACTCCATTCAAAACTATCCTCGAGGAAGAATAATCGGTGGTAAACGTACATACATAAGAGGAATTGTCATCAAGTGCCCATAATAAAATTGAATAAGCCTAAAACAAAAGCAATAAAAAATCTCCTTCGAGAACAGACCATCCTACAAGCAACAAGAGTTCAAATGATGAACAACGCGAACATTTGTAAAAGTCCATTCATATCCCTGCTAGTCCTAAGAAATGCTGAGGGAAAAATGTTAAATTTACTCCTACAAATATGTATAATTAGAAACTGACTTTTTAGTCACTTAGGATTTATTGTTAATCCAGTGAAAAGAGGGTATCAATGTACAGATCCTCCTATAATGACGAAAACTGCTCCTATAGATAAAACATAATGAAAGTGAGCAACTATATAATAAGTGTCATGTAAAATAATATCAAGGGAAGAATTGGCAAGAACTACCCCAGTTAAACCTCCTACTGTAAATAAAAATACAAATCCTAAAGCTCAGATAATGCATTCATATGCATAAGCTAATAAGTAGAAATTTATCGAAATAAATGCCAAAAAATAGGATAGATTCGAGTGAAATTGGATGAATTTTCATTAATGCCCCCTTGTCTATGGCGCATCTCCCATTTTGCAACGAATCCTTACTTCCTTCGGTAATTTATAACTGACCATTCCACATTGAAGTTCAAATTGTTTGGGTAAATATTATTATTTTTTCAGTAATTAGACATCGAACTTTGGAAAAAATGCCAACAAAATGGTTCAAATAAAAAGTGAAAAGTCCTCAGCAATATTTGTGCCACAAAATGTTTTACGCGGTGTTCGAAAGTACTTACTTTTGAACTTATTTTTCTGAATATCTGATCAAATTTTTTGTCGCAAGATTACTCTCCGTACATTGCACTTATTGGAAATTCCTTCGAAATTGTAGAAATCCCAAATCAAATAGAGGAGCCTAAAAGTCCGTCGAGTTGACGTGAAGCATAGTATGGAGTTGCATGCTTAAACTGCTTGAAGTATTTTCCTGTAGATAAAGCACGGGTCTTGGTGGTATCACCACAGTTGCTATCATTTTCATACCCAACCCTAAGAATAACATTTTAGCGTCAAATTTCAGAGAACTAAGTGCAGCTAAAGCCGACTTACCCTAGGATCAAAGAACAAAATTATTAATGAGCTTGAAAGAAACTTAAAAGTTCTGAAAAGTGAAAAATTCTTATTCTAAATGCGTGCCTACTTTCATTTGTAATCATCACAAGCTTGAATCACTGTGAAATATATATATATTCCTGTGGTATAATGACCAAAGTACACACAACTTTTCACTCTTTTCACGAGCCAATTACACAATGTCTTGTGTCTTGCGCTTAAGCCGTAGCAGACACGCTTAACATCCAAATCGATTTGCTTCTACTATCCTTCTTTCACGCCTGTTACGAAATCAGGTTCGACAGGCCATCGAGTACAGGAAGTAAACAAGTGCAATTAAATGCTGTTATTCGCAACCTATAAAAAAATCAAACGGTTGGTTGGCCAGTCGGCCTGACCGCATGAGTAGAAAACGAAAGACTTGGATGCTCGCGAGGCGAAGGCGAGAAACCTCCATCCAAAGTTTTATTGCTGTTGAAATTTTCTTGGATTCAGATGTTGAGCTTTCTATGTAGCGCTATCAGATAGTATGTTTTATAGATGTCCACGAAAGTAGCGACTAGTAAATTAGGCGGCGATAGACGAAACGAATGGCGATAAAATTATCGGCACAGCAGCGTTTGTTAACGGTATGCCTTATTGTTGCGTTTGCAAGACCTAAAATCGATTCATCAAGGAAACGCAGACCGCATAACAATCTCCCCAAAATCTGTGTTTATCTAATGTTTACAGTTTAATAAAATTATTCACCAAAGCCATTAGTAATTCAAACACATCATCAGTATCTCGAAGAAGAAGAAAAATATGCCGAAGGCTATATTCAGACGAATTTTCTCGCGTAGGTAGCATTCCAATGAACATGTACATAAATGTACGTTTTTACTTTTCCACTGCACATACGATTCATGTGTTTTTAAAGTAAAAACGATAGAGGCTAATCGAATGCTTTTCTTCAATTGAACTTTAATAATTTCTCTGGAATGCAGGGACTCTGAGGGGACTATCATGAAATATCTTTTTGGTTTTTGTTTCCGAGCTAAAATTGCCGATATCATTCAATATTGGAGAGTATTGAATTAACTATTGTTAATATCTTGACCGTATCTATTCACAAACTATAGTCGCAATAGTGTCCCAATATCTGTATATATCTTAATCAAGGCCTGTGTTTAAAATTTTAAATTATGCATAGCCTAAATCAAGAACCCAACACGTACTTCTTGTGTAAAAAGGAATGTTTTCTAAACAATAGACTTAAAAGTCTTGCATTTTATTACCAAAACTATGGCAAATCTTATTCAACAAAATCCGGATTCTGGAAAACTGGTAGCTTGGTAATAACGTCATCATGATGTTTACAATACTGGTTTTGCCATCGCGACAAAATCACCCAACAATTTAGCATTTGACTATCTTCAACCGGCAATTATCTGGTACTAGTTTTTTGATTACTGTTGCTCCTCCCGATTTTTCCAGACTCCTATGCATGTGCTGCAACAGATATTCAGTGGACGTTCCTATGTAGGCCATTGGCGATCTATCTTCCCATGTTAACTCTTCAGTCGTCTCTCGAGATGCGAAGAATGTACTAATTCGGACTGGAATTCAATAACGAGAAGTAGGCAATCATCTTCGCGCACGATGCGCAAGGTGCTTGCTTGCTTGCTTGCCCACTTGCATGTGTGATGGTGACATACTTTTTCGCAACGATGAAAAACCAAAGCTGGTCACACCAACGTCCAGCACTGACACGAATTTGGTTCTCGTTCATCTTGTTTTCGCTAGCTGGTCTCTTTGGCTGTATTGTGGTCAGAAACTCACCTGCAATAAATTATCGTTTCTATTACAGTAGATCCATTCCATTGAGGATGTGTGATAGAAGAAAAAACTTTGTGCACAAGCCATGCGACGAAGATCCAAAATATAAAATCGTACCTTAAGCCTCCCACCTGACAATCGGCCAAAGATGTAGAGGTGCAATCTGTTTGGAAACCGATTTGGTAGAATTGTGGGAGGAGCAAAAAAGACCATGTGATTTAGCATGTGCCTATTAGTCAATGGTTAGCTGTGTGGACTCATGTTTTTTTTAATTTTCCCTTTTTTTAACCTGCAGATGCATATGTGTAAAATCAAAGGTTGCAAATGAAATGGCCGGCAAAGACTTTAATCATTAAAAACTGCATAAGTTAGTGTTCAAGCGATAAATCTATTTTTCTTAGTAGGGAACAATGGTTATTAACTGTCACGGAAATAATTTCTTTTGATGACGTTTTCATATCATAAACGCAATATTGAGTATTTAGAATTTACAAATGTTATTCGCATAATAAATAACAGATTTCCAATAGTCCATTCCTACGCAGGAAAATTCTCTCGTCTCATTCTCATTTTGTCAATTTTCAAAATTCGATAGCCAAATTTTCATGCCTCCTAATTAGACATTCTTTCTTTCTAGTTCCTGCTACCATTTCTTATCTTTCTTTCTTATCTACACCTACTTTCTTCTCCAGCTAGTTTTTAATATTTTTTTCCTTTATTCTATTTCTAACTATTTTCTAATACCGATTTATTCCTACTACTAACTTCTTAGTTTTGTCGACTTCTAATTTATCAACTACTTCTTTAAAATTGTCAACACTACTGCTTTCTCCTACTTCTGATTTATTTATTCTATTGCTCTTTATATATATATATATATATATATATATATATATATATATATATATATATATATATATATATAGAAGCGAGTGTCGTCACTGCCGCCAATTTCTAAAAATGTTGGTTACAGTTTCTTGCAGTTCCCTCAGGCTTCAGGGTTCTTTGTTCTCCCAGCCGATAAATAGTCCTGACAATCTAGACCACAAGCTAGTGTGTCGGCCATTGAGCTAATGAGATGCAAAACAAACCTAACGCAAATAAGTTATACCGAAGGGTTCATTGTCGAATTGAGTTTTTCTAAGTAAGCTAGAAGTGTTTCAAAATATATGTCCGCAGCTGTATTTCTAATATTTTTAGCTACTTAAAATTATCACATATTGAATGTGGTGATTCCCGCGTCATGCCCGTTTTTCGCTAGGCAAGTACATTGTATTTATGCTGTCGCGTTTCATCCTTTCATTGAAAAGCCAAATCAACATGCGGTGGTTTCTCAGCTTGTTAGTGGTTTCATCGAAATAATAATAAGCATATTAGGAATATACGTCTTTATTTGTCTATTATAGATAACCTTTCAGTACAAACATCCCCTCTTATTTCTCGTTAAACATAAATCAAGTTTTAATATTTAAAAAATCATTCTTGATTTGTTTCACCCTCATCGTTGTCAATTTTACAATGTCCTTGTGTGCTTTGCGCGCTCATGAATAACTATAAAAACCAGTATTTACCAACATTTAAAAAATTGTGTAGTGCTTGAATTCAGCATTAATTTACATCTTCCATTCATTCTTCTTACAGGGACAGGACTCAGGATGTCTTTCTCCGTGAACGGGGCACGACAAGCAACGACCTTAGATCGTCCATACGAACATCTCATCAGAAACAATGCGTAGGGATCTGCAAACAGCGACAGCATCTTTAAACGTTGGATATATCCCAGGTTAATGCTAGGAGAAACTAGCAAAATTTGCGATCTCAAAAGGACGACATAGACGTTCTCATGCTGACGACGAAGACTAGAGTCAACGATGGAATCAATGAAGCTGAAAGTAATCACGTAGGAACAATACGGTAGCTTATTTATATAACACAATTAAAAATTCAATGTTTAATTGCCTTTTCCTTTAATCTGCAGGTGGATTCAGAATGTCTTCGTGGCTGCGGCACGACAAGCATGGATCTCTGATCGTCCAGAGCAACACCAAGATGTGCGTCTTGCCTCGTTCGCATCAACTGCTTGAAAATATATGTATTAACATTTAAGAATTCTGTATTATGTTTAAAATCAATGTTTAGTTGTATTTCCCTTTGATCCTCCTTCCATCTGGACTCGAGATAGCTTTCTCCGTGAAGGCGACACGCCAAGCACGAATCTTGCATCCTCTGAAGTCCCAACAGCATGTGCTCCCCGCCACCTTCGCATCAACTGCTTCACAACCTTCCCACATGGTCGATCCTAACATGCGTCCACTGTTTAGTAGACGAACACGACTGCAAGGAACTTACGAACATCTCATCAGAAACAATTCGTAGGGATCTGCAAACAGCGACAGCATCTTTAAACGTTGGATATATCCCAGGTTAATGCTAGGAGAAACTAGCAAAATATGCAGTCTCGAAAGGACGAGTTAGACATTCTCATGCTGACGACGAAGACTAGAGTCAACGATGGAATCAATGAAGCTGAAAGTAATCACGTAGGAACAATACGGTAGCTTATTTATATAACACATTTAAAAATTCAATGTTTAATTACCTTTTCCTTTAATCTGCAGGTGGATTCAGAATGTCTTCGTGGCTGTGGCACGACAAGCATGGATCTCTGATCGTCCAGAGCAACACCAAGATGTGCGTCTTGCCTCGTTCGCATCAACTGCTTGAAAATATATGTATTAACATTTAAGAATTCTGTATTATGTTTAAAATCAATGTTTAGTTGTATTTCCCTTTGATCCTCCTTCCATCTGGACTCGGGATAGCTTTCACCGTGAAGGCGACACGCCAAGCACGAATCTTGCATCCTCTGAAGTCCCAACAGCATGTGCTCCCCGCCACCTTCGCATCAACTGCTTCACGACCTTCTCATGCGGTCGATCTTCGCATGCGGATATCGTTTAGGAGTCGAAGATAACTGCAAGGAACCTGTGAACGTCCCATCAAAAACTGGCATCAATCCTCGGACACTGCAGAACCAATTTTCATTTCATAGATTCTAAAATATGTTGTATTGTATTGTTCATGTTGAAAATCCTTAAAGAAATACTGTCTAAGAAATTTGCATGTCGATTTTGTATCAAGAAGTTTTGGTTCCACAATAAATTGCATCAAAAGCGGCCCAAATTGTTGTATTTTCATTTTCGCAAGACGTTCAGTAAGTAGCCCTGGAAATTCTGAACAAGATCGAATTTTCATTTCCACCTGTTTCCCGCTGAAATCCGCTCAAAACGGCTAAATTCGATTTTTCGCCTGTCGCCCACCCGCCATATGACTCGTCTCCCATGCTGACGTCACGCCCGTGGGAACTTGCTCGCCGAAATCTCGAAACGAAATTTGTACTGAAAATCAGACTGAGGTATCGGGCCCCCAGAACCAGGCAGAAGCAAATATCAAGTCGCGCCGGCCGCGCACATTGCGCTCACGTCGACCAAAATCCCATAGGTGCGAGCGAGACAAAAGATGAGCGAAGCAAAAATCATGATTAACATTTGGACGGCACCGCGGACATTTCGGCCAAATGACTTTCGGGTTCCGTGGAAAAAACAGCACTTCCTATTTTCGTATCTGGAAAGTAAGCACCACATCGTCACCATGAACAAATGAAACACATTTTCCAGCAGTTAAATCACAAAATTTATTGAATTTCAATCCATTTCGGGTGCGCTACATGAAATATTAACACCAAAACTATTTCGGACGCCACATGGCGCACTAGAGGTTAACACCAAGTGCTCCGAGAACTGTCACTTCTGGTTTTGCGTCGGGTGACTTCGGCCACTGGATTTACTGAGAGAGCAGGTCACGACGGCCCGCGAACGTTGTTTTGGTTGCCGGCCGCCGCGATAATCAGACAAACTATCGAATTTTTCCACTTTCGCGACGTTTTCACGGTCAATTCTCGCATTGCGATCCTTGGAAACTTCGTTGCGCACCTCGAGGACGTGTCCTGGGCCACCGGGAACCCGCGAGCGGCGCAAATTCGACCGGTAACGTGCCGCCGCCG